>DWMY01000417.1:0-26175 GCA_018249775.1 Heliconius hecalesia formosus
TATATATATATAGTAAAAAAAATTATTAATAAAGTTTACAAGAACTATTAAAATTTTGCAAATTCATATTTTTTAATTTAAATTCAGTTATATTAAATAATTAAAATATAAATTTATTTCAAATATTTAAACATAGAAAGAAAATGAATAAGAAAGTTAAATGAGAAGCTGTAACATATAGTATCTAAATATAAAAGCGATGGTGAGACGACCCACATGCGGCTACACCCGCTAAAAAAAATTGTATATATTATAGTCAAATTTTACAAAATGTTTTCATAAATTGTAGCCTATTCCATACTGACGTATAAGCTATATTACTGTAAAGTCTCTTAGTCTAAAGGGCTAGCCGCTAGAGACAATAGTGTGTGATTGTAAACACGACAGGATGTGGGTTCGATTGCCACTCGGGGAATAAAATATTTAATATTATCTACCGCTCTGGTGGCGAGACAACGCGCGGCGTCGAGTTACGCCAATCAACACAGAATGCCTCGAGAATTCATAGTCTTGCGTAAAAGTGTAACAAATATCCATATCCTCATAAGCTTTCACATACATAATATTAGTAGAAAATAGAATTAGTAGGATGTACTTACAACATGACAATATAATTGCGCAGACGCATCGTGAGTTACCAAATGTACTTCCATTGCTTTTTTAAATAGAAACTTTTTATTACAACGTGGACATTCAAATTCCTTTTCGCCATTGTGTATACTAGAAATAAAAAAAGACTAATATAAATCCGGCTCGAAGGACCAAAAAATATTTTATAAATATACTTTTTTTTAATAAACAACATTTTCACCGAAGACAAAATATTGAAAATTAAATATATATACTGTATACGCATAGTATGATTTCTAAAAAAATAAAAATCCTGCTCGATGGATATAGAATTGCATAATTAAATATGTATACATAAGCTTATTGGCATAAATAAAGAGGTAATTAAGATTTTTTTAACATTTTTAAAGTGTTATTCCACACTTTGGAAAGAAATATACTTATTTAGAAAACATATAAAAATTTGAACGTAGCGGGCCTCGAACCCGCGCCTCCTGGAAACTGACCAAGTTTTTATACGTTTTCTTAATAAGTATAGGTAACTAAGAGATTAGAAAGTAGTACATTAGTAATTTTCAAACCTCTCAACATGCGTCAGCTTCATGCTGTATCCCGCACACTGCAGAGTAGGCAGAGGGAACCTAGTGTTAAGACACTCCGTTCCCCACTTTCTGCCGAATTCTGGAGGCATTGTGTGCTGAGTGGCAGAACTCAACGCCGCGCTTGTCTACACCAGAGCGAAGAAATGGAAATATACATTTAAGTAAATATTTCATCTCCTCGAGTGGGGATCGAACCTACAACCAGTCGGTTTTACAGTCACACTTTGTGCCACTGCGCCACGACTGGTCTCTCAACATGCAATGTCGTAATTTTGGTGATGCATGGAGTGTTTTGACACTAGGTTCTTTCCGCCCATCCTACTAAATGTGGGATACAGCGTGAAACTGAAACTAAATAAATTTAACTGTGTTTAAATATACATATATGTATGTTTGTATATACTTACAATAAATGTGTTTTCAACGATGTCTTATCTCTAAAACTTTTCCCGCACAATTCGCATTTCGGTCTTTCCGCATGATTTTTCTCATGATTTCTTAATTTTGCTAATGTACTGAAGAAAATAAAAATCAAATATAAGTAAATGTTATTAATATTAAAGCTATAAATTCGATCAATTTTCAATTAAATTATTTCCATTTCTTCGCTCTGGTAACAAGGCAAAGCGCAGTGTTGAGTGCCGCCACTCAACACGCAATACCTCCAGAATTCGGCGGAAAGTGGGGAACGAAATTATCTTAATGGGAACAGAGTGTCTTACTTAACACTGTGTTTGTTCCCAGGTTCACTCTGCCTGCCATGTGCAGGATACAGCGTAAAGCTAACAAAAACAGCCTTCAAATTCCATTGTAATCTTATGTCCTTCTTAATTTAAAATTTGAATTCTATTTATTCAGACAACGTCTGACTGTAGATGCAATTGTTGTTCGATGTCTATGAAAAGTAATGGTTTTTTTTATTAGCTTTGGTAGTATAGTTTATGCTTAAATATTGAGAAGAATGTAAGAGAGATCCGAAAGGCTGTTGTGGGAGGCCCAAGAGGATGCATGGATCAGACCTTTCCATCCGCATGATCACGGAAAAGTTCTTGACCGTTAACCAAAAAGTTTACTGTGATTTTGTGAACTTGTTAAAGGTCTATAATTTTGTTCTCATAACTCTGCCAGTTAGAAGGAAATTATGGGAGATACTTCTCCGGTACAACGAGAGCGGACCATTGTTACAGGCTTTAAAATCATTGTATTGATGTCATTTACAGAGATGACCCAATCTGTGTGCTAGTAGGAACTGGCATGTCGTCCTGGTTTGACATTCAATCGGGGGTTAAACAAGGTTGCGCCATTTCAGTTTGGTTGTTCAAATTGTATTTGGATAGCTGTCTCCAAGGAGTGAAACAAAGTGACATGGGAGTGAAAGTAGGTGACTTGAATGTGAATTGCTTGTTTGTATTGTACGCAGATGATGTAGTGTTCATTGCACCATCAGGATGCGAGTTAGAATATTAGTCACCACTTTGAAAGAAGGATGTGAAAATAATGGTCTAAGCCTGAATGCGAGCAAGACAAAGTTTCTGGTTTTTGAAAGAAATTAAGCAAAGATAGTATTCAAGATCATTGTAAATGGTAACATATTAGAACAAGTGAATGAAATGGTATACTTGGGAAGTATGTTCAGAAGATGGAAGGATGGATGGTAATAGGGCTAATAAGTGCCTTAGCTGCATTGATGAGATGAAACATCAGAACGTAAACCTCCGTGGACCTTCGAACAAAAATACTGGAGGAACATCAAGTAAAAAGTATGAGGACTCCAGGAGGGCACGCTTGAAGAGGTTGATGATAGTGGATGAGGCGATAGATGTATCGCTAGGATATGGCGTGTATTAGCAACTCACGTGGCAACAAACCCGCAGGTGCAGGCGTGCGAGGGCGCGGGTCCGCCGTGCGCGCGCGCCACGTGGTCCGCGCACAGCGCCGCGCGCGACCACCGCGCGCCGCACGCGCTGCAGCGCCATCTGGGGGACGCATGTCTGCACTTCTATACTTATGTTATGAAGCTGTAGATTTACTTTGAATGCGCTAATCTCAAGAATCTGTTTTTACCTTTCCTCTACCTTCCTAAACTTAGAAAAGAAACATACTTATTTAGGAAATCGTCCAAGAGCTCTGACCAATTTTTGTGTGTTTTAATAGACCATTTATCGAGGAAGACTAGGCTATAGTATATCACAATAATCGTTTTGATATATATAATTCACTATATCTGCGATCAGAGTTCTTCTCGCACTTAAGATATTATGTTATCTGTCGTACGTAACTATTAGTTATTGTAATTAAATCTGAGTTTTATATCATCAATAATGCATAAATCAACCAACTTTGTAATTATAAAAAAAAACAACTGGCTGATAACTATAAAAACACTCAAAATCAGTTTGTTGCCACTCACTTGACTCTATGCCGTCTCTTGTGCGCGGCGAGCGCGTGCGCGTCCCTACATCGGATGTGACACACTGCACATTCAGCATCGCCATTCGACTGGAATATGTGAAAAATCCTTTTAAAAGAACTGCTTTTTATTGAAATTCCGTTTTTTATTTAGTTGAAAACTGTTTTTTTATCAGCTGCCGCTGTATCCCGCGCAAAGCTGTAGGAAGCTAATGTTAAGACACTCGGTCTCCTACTTTCCGCGGAATTTTTCGGGACATTGCATGTTGAGTGATGGAACCCAACGGCGGGCTTTTTGCTTTGGTGCTAGAGCGAAGAAATGTAAATATTAATAACTAATAATTCATTCCTTCGAGTGGGGATCGAAACCATAACTGTCCCATTACAGTCACTCCCTTGTGGCCCGGCGCTACAACGGCCTCAAAAATTTAATTGAAAAAATAATCATAATATATTATGATATTTTATGATTTGGGAAGTGAGAAGTCTAGTGGTTATGTATTATAACTATGACCAATTGGAATGGGATTTTCATTATGACAAAATTATAATTTTAACTAAGACATTATATTAACAATAAACACGAGACGTCAATTTCCATTTGAAAAATTTTCACTCTGATTATAACAACTTTGTGTCATTATCAAATGATTATGAAAATGAATTTAATTTAGAAATATTTTTGTTATACTTTTACATAACGTTAATTTACCTTATCATGTTTTTTCATATGATTATCCAATTTACATTTATGATTGAATCCTATAGCACAGTCGTAGCATTTATAGCTATGTCGTTTAAAAGTTTCACTTTCAAGTGTTTTTAGTCGTTCTTCCTCTACCTGAAATGATTTAGATTTAAAATGATTACTTTAAATAACTTATTTAAAATAAGACCTCTAACACTAACGTGATGAAAAAAAAAGTACAAAAATTAAGGAATATTGTATCATTTTCATAATTCAGCTTCACGCTGTATCCCGCACACAGCAGAGTAGGCAGAGGGAACCTAGTGTTGAGACACTCCGTTCCCCACTTTCTGCCGAATTCTGAAGGCATTGCGTGTTGAGTGGTAGAACTCAACGCCGCGCTTAATCTCGATACCAGAGCGAAGAAATGGAAATATACATTTAAGTAAATATTTCATCTCCTCGAGCGGGGATCGAACCCACAACCAGTCTGCTTTAGTCACACTTCGTGCCGCTGCGCCACGACTGGCCTCTTATATATCTATTCTATAATTTTTTATTTCATTATTTTCATAATCAATCAAATAAAAAATTATGGAATAGATTATTATTAATTTTAACCAGAAAATATGCTTAGTGCTAAGTATATTATATTATTTTTTAATCCATTAATTAACCGATAATGTGTAACGAATTCTCCATATTCATCTGAAGCCAAAAATACCAAAAATATTTATTTATTACTGACCTCTTCCCATGACAGCATAACTAGTTGTAATCTGTCGGTAGCCATATTTAATTTTTCTAATTTTTGTTTAACCCTGTCATTGCAAATCACTCCGGAGGGCAGTTCACGTGTTTTTACTTTATGTTTTTTGTCACCTAAAGTTATAATCTTACAATTGAAATATAAAATATTATATAGTTATATTCAAAATATTACATAAATAAATGTTAAAGTGACTATGTGTAATTTAGTCTATTTTTAACTTTTGAAGCCATCTTGCAAGTTGCAATATTGCTCGTTTAAACGATACGGTTGCGGGTTAGTTAGATACGAACTTGGGAAAGTAAATTATTTTAATTTTCTCGCTCTATCAATAAAGTTCTGGCAACGTCTCAAACTTTGGGCGGAAAGTGTAGAACAAAGTATTTATATACTCACTTTCTTTCCTAGTTCTTTTCTTTCTCTCTTTCCTTATTATAAGGGGTTCATCATCTGATTCATTGAAATCTTCTTTTGCGTTTACTTTTTCTTTATTACTATTTATTCTCACATTCTCACTTAAATTATCATCTTTTATGTCTACCTGTAAATTTTAATTAGATATTTTAGTAAAAAGTTGTATAAAAATTGTTAGTCATTGCATTTTTGTAATTTTTTGACGATTATTAAGCACTTTACAGAGGAACAAAGTAAATATATTAATATGTACGTATATGTATATATGTGTGGTAATTTTTAACCACCTTAAAAAAATGGAAGTCCGCGATTATCTCGTGTTTGGCTGAACCGATTTAGTCAAATAATTTGAACTTCTCTTTTAAATTAAAAAGTAACCAATTCATGTTTTACTTCAGACTAATAGGGAATGTAATAAACCTCTTTGGCTGGAAAAGTTATCGATTTGTTTTGTGAGTATAAAGAATAAAACAATATTATAAAAAGTAATATTGAGTCCAATCGTGGCGCAGGAGCATAAGGGTGCAACCGTAAACGTGACAGGTTATGGATTCGACATCCACTCGAGAAAATTAAATATTGAATATTTTCATTTCCTCGCAGTTCAGCCACGACTCATCGACCCTACGTTAAATGGCTATTAGTTTATATTCCATATAGCAAATATTGTTTTATTATATATTGTACTTTCTTTATAAAAAAGTAACAAAAATTACCTTTATTTGACTATCATCATTATCACAAGTCAAAAAGTCATCATTATATTCATTGAATGTATCATTAAAATGATCTTCCTCTATTTTAATGAAAGGAATTTCTATATTTATTGGCATTTTCTCATTATATATAATTTCAGTTATAGCTTCATACTTTTTTACAACTAAACTTGATAATGAATCCATTTCGTTGTCCTTCTGTAAATAGTTAAATATGATAAAACTGTAAACGCAAGTAAACTGGGTTACATCGATAAATCGACTATCCTGTACAAAAAAAATTGCAATGCGAACTTGTAGTTCCTGAGATAAACGCGTGAACCAAACACATTATTTAGCTTAATAATTTCAGTATTAGACAGATACTAAAAATATTTTGTATTAGTTAGACACAAAGGAAAGTAAAACTTTTAGAAAATGTATTAAATTTTAAACGTAGCCAGACTCAAACACGCACCTTTAGAGTTGTAAAAATCTCCTTACGTAAATAAGAAGTATAATAAAAATATATTTTTTCTAAGTAGTTTTTGTACTCAGACTCCGAGTGTTTTTAATAATAAAGGTGTTATGTTGCAAAAAACTATTAAGTGACTTAAATTGTTATATAAAAAAAGCATCTTCACGTTGTGACCCGTATATAGCAGTGAGAGGACCTGTTGTTAAGACACTATTTCCCGTGCACCGTACAATTATCAAAACATAGCATATATAGCGGAACTCAACGCCGCGCTTCGTATACCAGAACGGAGATAAAAAACAACAGTAACAGGGTAGATAGAGGAAACCTAGTGTACACTCCGTTCCCCAGCCATTGCCAATTTTTGAGAGGCTGTTTATTAGAGGAACTCAACGCTGTGCTTTGTCCACTAGAGTGGGGAATTAAAACTAATTTAATTATAATTATTCCCCTTAGTAATTTAAGATATTATTCTTTTTAAACGGGGTTTAAAAAAACAAAAATATATGTTTGGAATTTAATTTCTTAATAAAAGACTTGAAATGAAAATCGTAGAGAAATATTTTATTTTACAACAGTTCATATAAAAGTCACATTTTTACAATAAAAGTATAATAATAGGTAAATAAATAATAAAGTTTTTTTCTTATTAAAAAATTAACTTCCACACATAGATTTTTTTTGTAGATTAAAAAAAATTGTAGATACATTATTTTTTACAAGAAGTCTACAACTAGAAGGTTCTTTTAGCTCATTTTTTTATATTATTAGTTATTACTTAAGTTTTTTCTCATTAATAAATACCTTGTGAAGATCTTAAATATAATTATCTATTAAAACACATTTTTAGCTCGACCTTGTATCAAGCATGGGCAAAGGGAACCTAGCGTTTAGACACTCCATTCTCCACTTTCCACCCAAATTCAAGAAATGTCGTGATGATTTGCGTAACTTAACTTCCCATTTAGCGTTATTATAGCGGAAAAATGAACATTATCATTCCTCAGAATCGAACGTGAGAATCGAACCCACAACCAACGCGTTTACAATCAAACACTGTTACACTACTATAACTTATATACATTTAATTAAACTTAATATATTATAGCACTTTTATAAAATACATCAACTACTCACATAAAACTTTTTTTGTAATAGTTTAAAGCATATAAAGTATAACATTATAAAATTTACTAAAGAAGAAAAAATACTTTTTTCTTTTCAATAGTTACAATGTATAGGAAAAAAATATTTTTAAATAATAAAGTAAAGTATAATATTTTTTTTATTTCAGGTACAATAGAAAAAAATTGTAATTCAATGCTTAATTTATGTATTTTTCATTCTTTTACTAATATTTTGAACAGCATTATGTTTTGTTTAATAAAATGAATGTTAATCTTTTAAAAAAAAAGTTGCAACAAAAAAAGTATTATTCTTATTGCAATTATTATTTTTTTTATTTTGTATGTAATGTCAGTCAATCTATATAATATAAATAGACTAGTACAATATATTTTTATTTACATTTAAGTAAATTCACTCAATTATTTATTAAAAATTTATATTTTGGTCTTGTTTATATATACACATTTTATTTACTTGAAGACATAAATGGTTAAAGGTGATAATTGATAGTATATATTAGTTATTCAATAATTTTATAGTACTATTGGAAAAACTAAAAGAACTATGTATTTTTAGTACTTTTAACAGAAACTGTATATTATCTCTTGTGATAAGATTTAAATGGAAATAATTTAATTATAACCACAAAAGAAAAATGTGTATTTAAGACTTCCTAATTGTGCAATTTGGCTTTTAGTTATGAATTCAATGTTATCCAGACTACCAACAGCATAGTTGCATGTATGTTGGACAATGGCTTAAAAGACACATTTTGACTTTAAATTTTGATTAGATGTTTATATATTTTTGAAGGTTTTCTTGGCCCCCCATGAAAAGCAAGGGGCCTTATAAGTTTAACATGTCTATATATGTGTGTATCTGTTTGTGGTCTTCAGTGTATTTTATAGAGTATATAAATTCATTTTCTTATTGACACATCCATTTTTTTAATAACTATTCATTAACAAATATGTTATGTAATTTCCATACAATATTGTCGATTATTTAAATAGAAGTGTTAATTTTTGTATAATTCATATATAATTAATTAATTTATAATTTTAAATATTAAAAAGTCTTACATATGAATTTAATATAAAATGTGCGTGTTTCACTTGTTGTTTGAATTTTATAAATTTTCTCAATATTGCTTTACACTCCCAACATAATTGTAATGTATCTGCTTTTCTATCCTGGAAATTAAATTAAATAATATGTATTTGCCTGCTTCAACTTATTGTTATATTATACCTAAATTATACAAAATATTTACATAATTTGAAACTTGAGTTATTCTAATTAAAATATAAATATAATTTCTATTCTAGTGTAAACTTTTACCTAAGCCTTTTTAGTAGTTTTTGCATGAAAATGGAATGAACATCCATCCTTTGAAACTTACGCATCTCTAATATTTATAAGATTTGTAAGATTATATAATATTTAAAATGTATAATTTCAATATTATAATAATCTCTTCTTTATCTGTGGCTTTGCCTGTCGTCAATAAAAAGAACTGAAAATATGGCATAAATTCTAAGCAAGTGGGGTTAGCTCTGATCACACACTTAGTATGTCAATTGAGGTTATATAATATAGCCTTTCTCGATAAATAGGCTATCCAACACAAGAATATATTTTTAAATTCAAACCAGTAGTGCCTGAGATAAGCACATTCAACCAAACAAACTCTTCAGATTTATAATATAAATATAGATTAACGAAAATATATCATTTTCTTTACATTTATTACATAAATGGCCAAAGAGGATTGTGTATCACACAACACAATATCTTCTCATATTTATACATGATATATTAAAATGCAGCGAGATCTGTACCCACTGTTTTATAATAAAGTAGTATTAGCTACCTAAGTTCCAAAAAAGATATATTTTAATAGCTTCTAGCTGTATACCGCATATAGCAAGGCCGGCAAAGAGAATCTAGTGTCAAGACACTTTCCAGTTCTCAACTTTTCGCCAGATTTTGAAATAATTGTGTGTTGAGTGGCGAAACTCAACTTTAACTTCCCTCTCATGGGAACCGAACCCACAATCGCCGCGTTTACAGTTAAATAAGTTATTATGTAATACATAAATTGAAATATAACTCACGATTTTAGTAAAACTGTAGAATATCTTTGTTTCGTAATCGTCTAAATCAAGAAGGCTTCTGTCAGCGCTTAGACAACCTTGACATACCTTTAACCTCACGTTTACATATTTAGCCATTTTATAATTTAAAATAAATTACTTGAGATAGTAAAGTTATATCATTCTTTTTGTTTACAATAAGTCGAAATATCGATCAATACTATGCTTTGACAGTTAACTTGGTTTTGACGGCTGTTACTTTTTTTTTAAGTGTGGCAATGGTAATAAGTTATACAGCATTAAGTGATGTACGGACTACGGTAATAATTATTTAATACAATAATATTTTAATTAATATCAATGATTTAAAATAATTTATTTAAAAAAATAATACATTTTAGCGACTCTTGGAAACAATTTTGCTAATGTAGTTAGCGTCTCTGTAGGGAGATTTTTAGAAATTGATAATATTTTAAGTAATCCTACTTTGTATTTTATTCTTTTGTAGTTTGCATTTATTTGGCTTGATTATGTTGGTCAGCGGCCGAGAACCTTTGGTATCAAAACTTACAAATTTCCCGTTACGTTTACATTATAACAGAGTACTTGAAACAATACAATGTACAAGGTTGGACAAGGTGCGCGTGTAATTAGTACTGATGCTATAGTAGTTAACTACAACAGAGCCGAGGTGGTAGATCGACTGGGATGCGTAAAAGGTTCAGAAAAACACGAAGTTTTAGTACATGAAGACAGAGGCGAAGACCTTAGCTACTTGAAACCTAAGAATTATGGTATCCACACGAAAAAAGAACTCACTACTCTCACTACCACTGAAAGTGGCTCAGATCGCGTTCAAAGGAAGACGGCAGAAGCACAAGCCAAGACACAGCAAAAACGCTCACCTGCAAGAACTATATATAGCGCCTTGATATCGGTCGTGGGAAGTCTTTTGGACAGGAACAAAACACGTGACAGACAGGCGGCAAAAGATCTCCTTATCAAAGCCAGGCCTAAGTTAACAAGAGCGGCATTGAATCAAGTGAATTCTCCTGTCTTAGTACCGATATCGGGTCCCAAAGACCATTCTAGAAACGCATTTCTCGAATTCCTAGCAGTCCTATAAGCTACCAAACAAGTGAAGCTCAGCGGATACTCAATCCTGGATGTTAGACGTAAAGAAAGCCGCCATTTATAACAATGCTACCGCACAGACCCTCAGAGGTGACATAAAAAAGTGACCCTATAGTGGTCATCACCAAGTGCACATGAGTGATGCTGGAAGATGGAATGCTAGAGAAATTGGAGAGCCTCGATCACACTTTCAGATCAACATCATCGAGGGAATGGGAGATACCTAGGATACAGTGGGTTAACGGGGTTCCCGGATGCGGTAAAACAAGCTGGATCATTGAGCATTTTAACACGGATAGGGGCTTTATTACTACCAACACAATAGAATCAGCCAATGAACTTCGGGAGAAGCTCTCGGTACGTATAGGAAATTTGGTGAATAGTAAAATTTGTACTATGGCATCAATGTTGGTTAATAGGTTAGATACTTCAGAAAAGTGTAAACGCCTAATTGTAGATGAAGCCCTGATGAATCACTTTGGAGCCATAGTGGGGATTGCTAAAATCTCTGGAGCAGAAGAAATACTACTGGTTGGAGATATAAACCAACTCCCCCATATTGACCGAGACAGACAATCTCTTCGACATGTTCTACCGTAGTCCATCACAAGTTGTCAAAATCAACCAGGACCTATTGTGTACCCATAGAAGCCCCATGGACGTCGCCTATGCACTTCAAGAGATATACTTTGGTATTTACTCTTCCAAAAAAGAAGTACACTGCCTCTGAATAGAAAATTTAAGAACTACACCAGCGCCACGAGACCTCACGGAAACCCTCTACTTTACATTTACTCAAGAGGAGAAAAAAATCTTTAATCCACCAGGGATATGGGGTAAACATAGGTTCAAAAGTGTTGACTATTCATGAAGCATAAGGCCTGTCAAATGCAACGATTATAGTAATGAACACAAAGTCGACGAAATTACAACTACATGACAGCGTTTCACACGCAATTGTAGCAATAACACGTCACACAGAAAGATGTTCCTACTACAGCAGTGGTGACGACGACGCAATAAAAAAGCTTATTCGGAAGGCAACAGAAGCAGCAACAAAAGGTATCGTGGAGTATAATTAAAAGATGGCCATAAACGATAGAAACGAAGCGGTCATGTCCTCCATCTTGGCGGTAATGCCATCCACGTCATAATTTCCCTAATCATAAGAAATATTTGTGTGGTTGTATAAAATTTATCTTGTAATCCGTAATAAACATTTTATCTTATTATAATCAACTAAGTTAAATTTATTTATAATGAATGTTTATTTTTATGCATGTAGATTTAGATTATAGTGTTAGATTAAGTTAGTAAGTGGCAACTGAAATGAATAACTGGACTGTCTTAAGCAGATAATAAATATAGAAATATATGTATGTAATAACATAAGTCTAGTTCTAGGTAATATCTATAGAAAAAAGTATTAAAAGAAATGTAAAAATAACAAAAGGTACGGACCATAAGTCTGTAGCGTAAAAAAGAATTAAAATAAAAAAAAAAAGAACCAATACCTTTTTTTACGTTACCGTTTGATTCCTTTAACTACCTACTAGAAATTACTATGTATTTTGATTTTAATTTGATATGTTTTTTTAATACTTAATATTCCATTTAATTTTTAATTTATGTATATTATAAAAAATCTACAAAAAAAGGTTTAGTACATTTGCTCAACTTACTGCATCTATTTAGTTATATTATTTTTATTCACTTATAAGGAGTAGGCATATTATAATCGTATGTAACAATCTTACTACTTTTTAACTTGTATAAAAGGTTTGGTTCGCAAATAGCGTTGCGTACATACGTACTAACTAGGTTACGTTACATTATAGTATAGTTATATAGTTGTTACAGAGGTTACAACCTCGAAATAGATATAATATTACTCGGTAGAACAACAAAACTTACCTTTGCTTTTTTGCTTCTCACATTTCTACTACTACTAGTACTACTACTAGCTTCACGCTTTATCCCTAGCGGGGTAGTCGAAAAGAACGGAGCGCTAAACGCTCTCACATTTCGGTGGCAACGAATTCATTATTATTTGATAAATAATCGGCAACCATAAATCCATCTATAATGGGTAGGTCATCTGATTGCCATTTTCCGAATCTCTCGCCCATTTCAATTATTTAGATAAACACTCTAACACAAACAAGTAATAAACAAACAAAGTACTGCGCGAGATGACGAGAGCTGAGAGAGAGATTTTTTTGTATGTTCATTCGACGATTCAAATAGACCACTATTTGAATACAGAATATTTTAAATTTGAATTATTACTTTTAAAATGTTAAAAATATTAATAAATATTTTTAAAAATATTTATTAATATTTTTATATATTAATGTAAAAAATATTAATAAATATTTTTTACATTTTAAAAGTGTTATTCCACACTTTTTTAAAAATGTTCATTTGTTTTCTAAAAACATACTAAAAAGTATCTACAAAACTACTGGTGAAATTTAAAGAATTTTTATTTTCTGAACATCATGTCTTAAACATACATGTATTGGCTGTAAAAGCTGACACATGTAATATAGAACCATAATATTTGTAGTCGAACTAATCCATCCATTAGTAAGACACAAATTGTTAGTATCCGTCGTCGTAATATTTAGTAATATCTGAATGTATTTATTTTATTATATTGTACAGTACAATTTAATTACTTACCTAAGTTGTATACATTTATAAAAAAAACATAGATAATATCAAATTAATACTTTCTAGCAAAAAGTATGAATATCTTTAAATTTAGCCTGGTACATATATTAATTCAAAGATATATTCATAAAAGTAGGTAAAAAAAACACAATTATAATATTTCCATATTTTATTAATCGTTTTTACATTGCCCAAAAACGAAAACACTAAAAAAAATAAATAGAAAATACTAAAATAGAATAAATTAAGTTACAGACTATAGCTATAAATAGGGTTCACATTACATGACATTAAGTAAAAAATTAAATATTTTTGTAACGGTCATTGCAATATTTATTGTTTAATGAAAATATTGATAAATTACTTGCAATAAGAATTTTAATTCTATAATCAAGAAATCTTTTTTAAATGCCTTTAAATACATTTTAAATACAACTCTAACATAATTTAACAGCTATTTAAAAATTAATGTTTAAAACTCGTCCGTCAGTTATGAATGATATATTCTTAAATAGATCAATCTAACTGTGACGAGTTTTAAATTCGATAGATGGCGTTGAACTAAAACTAGAAAAAGCCCCTAATGGCCCCAGTGGCTTTGTTTAAACCGATTTGTTAATTTAATTTGTATTAAAACACCGAATATAATCAAAATCGGTTCAGCCCACTGGTTTGTAGACTAGAACGGTCACGTTTTCTTAATTTTCTTACCGAATTCTGGTGTTTTACGATCAACGTCCTCACTTATACTGGTTGCTACTGAAATTTCTGTGACAGTCTCAGTTTTTTCTGCATTTTGACCAAAGTATATGGCTACGTCATTATCTTCGACTTCGTCTACAGGTTCAACTTTTTCCACATTTGGTGGTGGTACTACTATTGTGTGTGTGACAGAGTTGTCAGCCCTTAAGTCACAATCTCCATGCAAATTATGCAAATGGTGTTGATGATTTATTTCTTTTTTCAATATATGCTTAATATCTTGATTCGAACTTTGAACTATTTGATCGGATTTCGTTCTATCAATAGGTTCATAACCAGCGGGAAGAACCAACCCGTCCAAATCAAACGATTGATAATCCAGATTTTGGTTTTCATTTGTCTTAAATTGGGTTTGAACGTTTGATTGATAAATTTGGCCATTGTTTGGATTTTGAACGTTTGATGGAAAAACTTCGGTAATTTTGATCTGAGGATTCTTTGATTGATATGAAATACTTTGTTTCGTTTGAGTTTGATACGTTTCCGTATTTTTGCTTGTGTTAGGCTGCTCGATTGCTTGTAATATACTCTGTAACAGTCCTTCAGATAATAATTGTTCGTGAGGTATCGAAGGTTTTCCTTTCCCGTCGTTAGCTGATTGAATTTGTAAAGAATATGTCGCCTTGTTGCCTTTTACTGGTATATCATTTTGTACGAATTTTTGGCCATTATTATTCAATTGTTGACTAGTCGATACAATTTTTTGTTGCAGTTGTTTAGTCTCTTCACTTAAATTTTTTATTTTTTCTGATGTCTGATATATTTGATCGGATACGAGTTGTAGAGAATTAGTTTTATATAGATCTTTTGGATTTAGAGATTTGCCTTTTTGCGCGCTGTATTTTATAGATTTTTCATTTTCTACTTGATTTGGTAGTATGGTTTGTACTAATGTATGGGAAGCTGTCGACAAATCCTTTGTATTGTATGATACGGATTCACTTCCAGATACTGGTGTATTGAAATCATTTTGTGGTGAAATTAAGGTTTGATGATTCTTCTGCAAAGTAGACCCTAAAGAACTTAAGCTAGCAACGTAACTTGAAGCTAATTCTGAAGGTATTTTTTCCCCTAACCTAGCAGCTTTCAATATAGCTTCATGATAGGGGCAATGTTTCAAAATTGCCGCCGCTTCTAAATTACTAAGATTAGCTAAAATTGTGCCATCAATTGTTGCAGCGACTGCATTACTGCTGGAACCAGAAGCTGTGTGATCGCCAACAGTTAAGAGAGGAACAGAGTAAGAATCTATGGGCGAGCCATATAAATTGCTGGGCTGGTTTTGATTATGTTGGAAGTTCAATGGCTGTCCGGCATGAGGTAAACTATAGAGATTCGTCGGTTCAATAGACAATGATAGGCTATTAAAATTAGAACCGTGGTTAGCTGAAAACTGATTTACGTCTTTGACTTCTCTGATTGGTGGAGGAAGATATGCTGGGCCTTGTTTCACATGATCTAATCCGTGAATATCCTTATGATGTGAAACTTTTCCGATTTGCTGAATCAAACCTTCTGGTACGGAATCTCTGAATTTTATGGGATGTCTTGGTGAATGTCCTCCTGTGTGTATAGAATGGCCACCCCCGGAAACAGATCCGTACGGAATCGGTAAATTAGATGGTACAATTTTAGGTACGCCATATTGATTTGTAGGTGGTAACCCATATAATCCTGAGGGTGGAATTAATCCTTTAGCTCCTTGTTGTCTAATTGATGGTGGATAAGGACCATTTGACAGGGAATCCAAAGGAGGTGCACCGTAGGAGTCTATAGGTTTTTCTGGAATACCACCTATGAAGGCGATGTCGGCTTGAGGGACATTATTTTCAGTGTAGTGAGCTTCAAATACTGTTTTAGATTGATCGATATTATTCGAATCGCCCCCTACAATAGCGTTAAGATCGATATTGGCCAATGCATCTTGGTGAACCGAAGAATAACCAGATGAGATTTGGGCGCCAGAAAACTGTGAATGCTGATTAATATTTGGTAAAGAATGTCCATCTAAGTTTATACTGACTTCTTGGACTACAGGAGGTGGAGGTCCATATTCATCTAATGTTTCAATATGCCCAATACTGTGGCCGATATTTTGAATAGATTGTATTGTATGAACATTTTGAACGTTTTCAATCAAAGGTTTTGATACTCCTGGAATTGGTTTCCAACCGTCATATAAGACATGAGGAGGTGTTGGTGGTGCTGGAATACCTGGATGTGGTGGACGTGGGTTCGGGTCAGGTTGAGGAGGTCCATAATGGCCAATATTGCTGAAATCTTGTAATACAATCTGGTCATTTGGTCCAATAGGTCCTAGAGGGAGCCCGGGTGGCCCGTAAGTATCAGATGGTAAAGGGAAATTTGGCTTCAAATTGACTGGCAAACTAGATATTGGAGTTCCGTATATAGGAGCTGGTAGACTTAAGCCCAAATCTAAGTTGGTTCCAATGCTTGTTCCAACACTGGTTTCTAATGTACCAAAATTGGAACCTATCGTACTGATGCTACCAAAGCCGGTTCCAATATTACCTATAGAAGCATAGTTTTGAGGAAAAGAAATGGGCACTTCTGGCACTTTTAAGTTTTGAACATTTACATTTACAAGCCCGGGTGGCCCGTAAGTGATTTTAGGTGGTCCATACACAGGTTTTGGGGCCCCATAAATTGGTTTTGGAACACCGTATATTGGTTTTGGAGGAATTTTGGAAATTTTGAACGGAACACCGTAAGTTGGCTTTGGAAGCGATTGCTTGGGAGGGCCATATGTTTTCTTTGGTGGGCCATAAACAGGTTTCGGTGGACCGTATATCGGTTTGGGCTTGGACGGGACATGAAGTTTTGGGGGTCCGTAGATTAATTTTGGTTTGCTGATTGGAGGGGGAGGTCCTTCGTAGATTTGGTTTGGAAATACAACAGGGGAAGGGGGTCCATAGGCCCCTGGAGGGGTATCCAGTAATACTGTCGCTTCAGGCACTCCGTATACCGGTGCAGGTTGTGGAAAATCTGGAACTGAAAATAACACATCGTGAATCTCCTATTAAAAATAATTGAAAAACAATAATCATTTGCTGTTTATATATTTTCAACAACGAGTATGTCACTCCGTCCGCACAATTTTCTTTAAAAAATTGATATAAATTCCTATGTATGACATTTGCATTTTACTATGACTTATTTCAAAATCATTGATTTTGTAATTTTCAAAGAACATATATTAAAAATACTTATTTAGAAAACATATAAAAATAAAAACGTATATTCGAGTCCCGCTACGTTCAAATTTTTTTATGTTTACTAAATAAGTATTTTTCTTTCCTAAGTGTGGAATAACACTTTAAAAAATGTTTAAAAAAAACATATATTAAGATATTGATTTTAGACTATTTGGCTTGATAATGAGTTACTAATACTAAATAATAATATATTACGTAGTTTTTTCTTATATTTGTTATAAATTATAATTTTATCGGTGATATCAGTAATTAACTTTTTGTGGGGCGGCTTATCCCACAAAAAGTTCCAATAGCTTTTTTTTATTTTGTTACTCAGTTTGGGTGTACTCAAAATTATTTTCTCTCATTTTGTTGACATTTTTTAAAAAAATAGCTTCATACTGTATCCCGTACACGACAGAGTAGGCAGACAGAAACTAGTGTTAAGACACACCGTTCCCCACTTGCCGATGAGTTCTGGAGGATTTGCGTGTTGAGTGGCGAAACTCAACGCCGAGCTTTGCTTCGACACCAGAGCGAAGAAATGGAAATATAAGTTTAAGTAAATATTTCTTCTCCTCGAGTGCGGATCGAACCCACAACCAGTCCCATTTACAGTCAGACACTAGTGCCCCTGTGCCACGACTATTTCGTTTGTGTGAACTTTAAAACGCTTTTTACACAAAATCCTCAAAAAATTCAAGTCAATTATTTTAAGAAATATAAAATAATTAGAAATTATAAAGAATCATTTAACAATACTAGAAAATGCTATTTGGGATAATTACCTTTTATCGAGAAAATTTGAAATAAAACCTTTGAGCTTGAATAAATGTATTAATAAATTAAACCATGAATGGTCTGTTAACAATTTAGTGTTGTGTATTTTCGCAGTGTAAATAAGCAAGTGTTGTTATTTAAATTATATTTAGTTTAAAAACTGTACTGAGGCCGGTCGTGGCGTAAGGGCAAAAAGTGTGAATGTAAACGCGACTGGTTGTGGGTTCGATCCCCACTCGAGACA
The DNA here is from genome assembly GCA_018249775.1 of Heliconius hecalesia formosus. Taxonomy (NCBI): domain Eukaryota; kingdom Metazoa; phylum Arthropoda; class Insecta; order Lepidoptera; family Nymphalidae; genus Heliconius; species Heliconius hecalesia. The sequence goes on from DWMY01000417.1 coordinate 18,661, forward strand.
TTGAAGACACTTTCCTTCCCCACCTTCCGCCAAAACTTATAGGCGTTGCGTGATGCGATTGATTGGCGGAACTCAACGCCACGCTTTGCCTCGTTACCAAACCGAGGTAAGCTTGTGCCGCTTGCTTGCAGGGCTGGCCTCATATACAGGATGGAAAAGGAGCATTGCCTCATGCTCCTTTTACAGAAACAGCATATAGGGTAAAGTATTTCAAACCCATACCTAAAAAAAATTATCAAGATAGCTCAACAGTTTGGACGTAGGATTTTTTATACATTTTACGATGTTAATCCATACCTGTATTTCGTGTGACGCAGTTACGCAAAGTTGAGAATAACGTAAACACATACTACTACAACAATACTACTAAAGGTTAAGCAACTTTGAACTTTGCCGCCAATAACTACGACTCGAGTTCGGAATGAGGCGTATGCGGCGGTTTCCCTTTGATAGGTTTATGTGTGCGTGCGTCGTTCATGACAAATGGTGTTTTATTTTAAAGCGACAATTTTATTATTTATTTTGTTTGAAAAAAATCACTTTCATTTTTGGATTTTTTTTTTATTTAATAAAATTTTAATTTAAATTGGCTTTTATGGAGTAGTTAAAAATATGGTTTCATCTAAAGTGGTGCTGACACTTCCACCCTGTACTTTACCGCATAAAATCCCGCTACATAATTTTTTTATACGTTTTCTAAATAAGTATTTATTAATAAATAAATATTATGAGTATTATAGCTCACCGGTGGGTATACTGAGTGGAGGTCCGTACGCATCGCTCGGCAGGGGCTCCCCGTACGAGTTAGATAAACCAGCGTCTCGTTTTTGTGCCTGAGCTCCTGCAATATATTATAAAAATGGTTCTAACTAATATGAAGTTACGGATAGTATTGTCTTGGGGAGAGGGAGAGGCAGAGGGTGACCTCGGTTGAACTTCGAGAACACTACACGATGGCCCTTAAGGAAGTTCACGTAACAAACCGCCCCCGCCCTGAAGACGGCATGTGTGGGTTGATGACAATGGCCATGGCCAAAGAGGTATGAGAGACCGTAGCGTTTGGCGCTCCATACTCTCTGGTTACTGGCTACTCTGCTTATTATGTCATAAAATGCTGTAAGCTCAATGCAATAATTTTGGAGTGAAAATGCCACTCTGAAAAAAAATTTGTTTAAAATATTGAATAAACTAACGATCCAAATGCGGCTACACCCTTACTTAGACATACTGATGTATTATAGTCAAATTATACAAAATCTTTACATTAATTGTAGACTATGTGTTATTCTGAAGTATATAGCTATGTTAATGCAACGTTTCATTTAAATCTGTTCAGTAGTTTTTGCGTGAAAGTGGAAGAAGGATGTTTCTTCCTTATGATACAAACAAACTTTCACTTTTATACTTTTAGTAAGATTTATCATAACTCTTTTTAGTGAGGCTGATTATAGTGTTACAGCTGCACGCTGTATCCCGCATATAGTGGTGTTAACTATTTACAAAATTCTTCGTTCTTCTTTCCATAACCTACGTAATGTACGAAACATTGAGTAATGGCGTAACTTAACGCCTTTAATAGTATTTTTAGTAGCAATATTTTTTATTGTTAAAAAATAGTAATAATTTTAATAAACTAATAGATAAGCCTTATGACATCATACCTGATTGTGTCGCTTCAGCCACTAGATCCTGTTCTGTGTCCTTACTGACGAGACCTGGTGGACTTTCTTCAGCAGAAACTGCTGCGATGAGGAGCACCAGTATTAACTGGAAGATATACATTAAAATAAGATAAAATTCGCATATTGTTGTGTCATTTGTACACTTGGACAAAATAAATAAAAATGAGTACAAAAATTTAAAGCATGCTTTCTTGAATTCTGGAACCTAAAAATACTGAACTTTTACTTATGAAAAACTGGATATGCAGTAATATAAGTCTAATTGTAAGTAATGTCAGTGAAAAATTTTAAGAAATGGTATAAAAAATAAATATATTGAAACTATTAACGTAATGTAATATAGATTTAAATTATAACTTTCCTCGATCAATGGACTATTCAACAGAAAAAGAAATTTTCTATTCTAACCGGTAGTTCCTGTGATTAGCGCGCACAACCAAACAAACATTTTTATAACATTAGTATTTATTTATTTATTTAATACTTTATTATACCAACTTAAAAATAAAAATATACAAAAAAAAACAATGGAAAAGTATGGTGTAAAGGCGGCCTTATCACCACAGGTGATCTCTTCCAGGCAACCCTTACCATTAAAAAGATCAGAGAATGTGTGGATATTGGCTGGTGTACAAATGATAAAATATGTTATTCTAATATGATATACCTACATAAAAAAAATACATTCGATATATTACAAACTAAATTACATAGATACCAAAATAATATAAAATACATACATCTATTGATAAATAAATATATAATTCAATAAACGTACATAGCTAAATATACAATTACATACATACATAATTTATAGCGATAAGAAATAGCTTTTAACTTGACGCTTAAAAATGTGGACTGATTTGGATTGGCGCAGCTCACGTGGGAGTGTATTCCAAAGGACCGCAACTTTAACAGTAAAGAAAAAGTAAAGGAATAAATAGAAGTATAAATTACAAATTGTAAGTAAATTGAACCAACTACTTCCGCTTGAATAAAAAACTATGAGAATCTTTATACAAAGTTCCGTGGGATTGACACTAAGTGTGTGAGAATGACCTAGTCGATATAACTCAGTAACATAGTTGCTTTTTTTGTGCTTGTTAAAGTATAGAGGTAGATCAAGGTTCGTTTTCAATGTATAGTTACTAAAATGATAATGTTATTAGATCGCTAGCTTTTAAATTTTGCATATAGTAGTTATCTAATATAAAAAAACTGGACAAGCGCGAGTCGGTCGATGCTAGCTGTCAAATTTCGTAATCCTAGGTTAACCGGAAGTACTCTAGTAATTTTGATTCCCTTTATAGTGTCGAAATACACATTTTTTTAAATATAAAAAGGCCATATCTTTTTTTAAAGTAAATATAAAAATATTTCTATATTTACTAATCGATATTTTTAGGAAATCATGGGACCATAGATTTCAGTTATGGTTTGAATTACAACTTGATATCTCCAAGCGTTCCTGAGATAAAGGCTCTTAACAGACAAACATACATACAGACAGACAGACAGACAACAAAGTGATCTTATAAGGGTTGCTTTTCTCCTTAAAAGGTACAAAACCCTGTTGTTGTTAAACAATAAAAATATATTTTTCTGCAACTAGGTTAAAATAGCGCCTATTTAAAATTAATACAATGTTTAAAAATATATATTATTTATTTCGATACTCTTTTTTCGTAGTCTCACGATGTGTCCCGCATATGCAGTGAAGTAAGCAGGTACACGTTATATAACACTCCGTCCCCACTCACCGCCCGACTCAACACATTGCATATTGAGTGGCGTAACTCGAGAATTAATTACACGATATAGGAGTCTAACCGAAAAATTTTAAGAAGTTCTACTAAATGCAAGTTATTAATTACTCCTTATGAGAATCGACCCCACAACCATCACAGTCTCAAACTGTGCCACGACGCGACGGTCTCTTCATACATTCAGTTATTACTGAATGGTTACTTTCACTCGCACGCTCTGAACTAATAACCGTGAGAATGAGATGTCAATTAGATGTCTGACCTACCATCTACAGGTCGTGGGTTCGATGCCACGATCTTCTTTGAAACTATAAAGAAACGTATTTTTTAACTTCACACTATATCCCGGTATATAAGTAAATAATTTTCAAAAACTGATTTCATATACACGTCAATTACCTACGCCCCCTACAAAACTGCGTGGATACCAATATCTCAAAAACGGTTAAAACATTAATAAGTTCGATTTTTTTACCTTCATGCTATAACCCGCATGTAGCAGGGCAGGCAGAGAGGCTTACTAATTTAGAGACCTGTAAATTAACGCCGCGCTATCGAGATAATGGAAATTAATTAGGCAAAAGTACAGTTTTGAGATCTAACACCAACACCACGATGTATGGAAAAAAAGCAGAGTGGTTCATAACTAATTTGTAATTCCCAACCGTGTGCCCAACCAATGGTTGCTGGCTGGCTAACTGACTTATACGAGTAAATAACTTACCGTTCGCCATCTTGGTATCTGAAGAATAAAGAAATACATATATATATATAACATAAAATAAATCTGACATATAAGAATTATATTGCCTCCAGAATTCGGCGGGAAGTGGAGAAAAAATGTGTTTTAAACTAGGTTCAAAGTGTGTGTGATACAGCGTGAAGCAAAAACAAAAAATAAAGAATACTATTGTTATATATGTAAAACTTTATTACAATGCTATTCTTTATTTTTTGTTTTAGGAATATAATATATGTAGAGCACATAACCTCTCTGACTCTTCGATAAATGGATCATTTTCGATTTGAATCAGTACTTCATGAGATAGCATGTCCAACCTAACAAACTCTTCAGCTTCATAATATTAGTATGTATCTATAACGTAATAGTAAATGAAGAACAGAGTGTTTTAACACTAGGTTCCCTCTGAATACTCTGCTATACGCGAATATTTCGCGCTATATCGCGCTGGATAGCGTGAAGCCAAAAATAAATTTATAAATGTCGATAAACATGAAAGCTTTTTTTATAGTTTGTGTTAAGTGGTGGCATTCAACGCTGCGTAATATTTAATATTTTCATTTCCTCGTTACCACTGGGAGGAAATGCGTTTACAGTTACACCTTTGTGCCATTACGCATCTACTGTCTCATATGACTTATATGACTTAATGCATGCAACAACATCTTAATTTGACCTAAAAACCGCATGTTAAACATCCGATTCCAACCTTATATTCCAACGTTTTTCAGTTTCACGCTGTATCCCGCATATAGCAAAAAAAAGAAACGAAAAACCTAGTATCAATGTCAAGATACCCCATTCTTTCCGCCCAAATTCGAGACTCTGCGCGTTGTTCGGCGAAACTCAACACCGCTTCGTCCAGAAAGGAAGAATCCATAACTCCTAAATATCTCATATTTGAATTTGACCAGGCAAGGCCGCTTAAAAAAGATAGTATAAAAATAAGAGTTCCGTCACCGAAAAAAATATTATTGAATGTTACGTATTAAAAAGTGAAAATGTTGTTTTTTAAAAGTAGAAAGTTGTTTAACGGGTTCGATTTCGGGCCATATCTTTTATGTGTTTATGAATATCGCTATGTCTTACTAAAAACAGAGCTGATTTTAATTAAAAATGTTATATTAAGAAAGTTGAGACTATAGCGTAGCAGTGGTGTAATATCTGGTAAAAAACGCAACGGTTTTGGGTTCATGTACACGAGGGAGGATTTATTTTTTCTTTTTATTGTCGTCACGCTGTATCCCCCGTATAGCGGGACATTACTGCACTACTTACTACAACATATGTATATATGTAATAATGTATGTATGTATTTATGTGTGTATGTAATAATAAAAAGTGAGGCAGTCATGGCCCAGGAGCACAAGCGTGCGACTGTAAACGCAACGGGTTGTGGCTTCGATTCCCATTCAAGGAATAAAATATTTTATAATTTTTTTTCTCGCTCTGGTAATGAAGCGAAGCGCAGTGTTGAGTTCTGCCACTCAACACGCAATGGCTCAAGAACTAGGCGGAAAGTTGGAACGGAAGTGTCTGATGTGCAAGATACAGGTACAGCATACAAATACATATCGCATAGTTCACATCATGAGATTAATGAAAAGAGATTCATGTTAGTGATGTAACGACATTCATTTCGCGATTGCGAATGTTCAAAAAAAGACACGTTACATCACTAACTCTTACTTTCCTTTCGCTGTAGAGATATCACTTATTGAATTTGTGGAGAGTAGGTGACTGTAAGCAAGATGTTAAAAATTGTGGAAATAGGGGGAGCAATATTGGTGGGTCACCTCTGAATAGTCTTGTGCACAATAAAAAATTTACCCCAAAAAATAAAAAAAAGCCTTTCTACGAACAAATTTGTTTAAAGCTAAATTTCAGAGTGCATATCTAGAGCTATAGAGATTTTTTTTTCCTCCTTTCCCCACGCACCACCCAACTTTTGACACATTACTTATCAGAGCAAGGTAGTAAAATCATTTATTCCCTTTAGTGTGAATTGAACCCACAACCATCGCGTTCACACGATTGTGCCCCTGAGCCCCAACACGTAAAAGTGTTTAACCGGTAAGACGATGGTTATGGGTTTCTATATGTAAGAAGGAAAGTTTTCTCTGATAATATAACACAAAGCGCAGCGTTAATCTCCGCCATACGACACACAATGTCAAAGTTCTTTGCCTCTGCTATATGCGGGATGATGAATCTGTTACCTTCCGGACGTGTCCTCGTTAGTTCACAACTTTCAACTAAGTAGATACCGACTACCGATATGAAAGCCAAGCATATTATTAGTAAAAACATATAATTCTAACAGGTGTATGACAACATTCCTGTAGTGAAAGTGGTGTGACCAATGAAATGTATGAAGTTATTATTTTATATTTCTTTACTAGCTTTTGGAATGCAATGTCTTACTAGGTTCCCAGGTTACCTCTGCCTAACCTGCTATGTGTGGGATAGGGCGGGGTCCGTGTGGTCTAATAGAAATAACATACATTCTAAGTGCGGTACAATGAGTAATATCGGCACCATTGACGTTATATCACTTTTATCCGACATAAAAATATTAATCCTAAAAACAATTATGCTTACGTAGTTATATATATATATTAACACAGATTGGGTTCCCAGGTTCCCTCTGCCTATTCTGCTGTGTGCAGAATAACGCTGGGTAAGCAAAAAGATCCTAGTTTTAAGACACTCCGTCCTCCATGTAACGCCAAATTTTCGAACGGCAAAGCTCAACGGCGAAGCTCAACTTTCTAATAAAAAAAGAATCATCGATATCGGTACATGATTTTCTCATGAATAACGTTACCAGAAATAAACCTAATTAAACCACACCTGAAGCACCAGGTTTCAAATAAACAAAATCAAAATCGGTTCACCCAGTAAAAGTTCTGAGGTAACAACATAAAAAATCGAATTGATAACCACCACCTCCACACCACAGCTCCTCCTTTTACAAAAGTAAGTTAAAAATCCTCGTGTGTTTTGATTGCGTTGATTTAGTACTTTATTTTTTTTCATCTTTATAGACGTAGGTACAAACGTAAAACAAAGTGATCCTATAAGGGTTCCATTTTTTCTTTTGAGATACGGAACTCTTTGAAAAACCGACTCAATCTTAACGAGTTTTGTTTTTTTTTTAAAGTAAGTTAATAATTAAATGATATAAAAATAATTTATATGCCATCTTTCCCCCGAGTGTATACAAATCGACAATAGTCGCGGGTACACCTAAGCACTGTCCCACTGCATTACGACGGCGTTAAACTTTGTAAACGATTAATTTATAAATCTCTATAGAAACGTT
>DWMY01000418.1:0-26167 GCA_018249775.1 Heliconius hecalesia formosus
TTTTTCCTCTTTTCGGATTCTAATCTTTTGAATTTTCCATGCTATATAACTTCTATTGCATTAAATTTTAGTGTAATAGAAACGTTATAAATATTATTATCGTTTTTCCTATATAGAACAGAACAAAAATAAGCTACTTGAGCTTATGTAAGTATAAAATAATATTTAACATTTAACGATTTCTATTGATATTCTTAAGTTGTTTATATTTCTTTTTTATCATTCTTATTTCTTAACATCGCTCGCTTTATCCCTAGCGGAGTAGTCAGAAAGAACAGAGCGCCAAAAGCTCTACTCTGTGCATATTTCACCTAGTCCACCGTCACCACTCGTAAATACTTTATATATGCCATGTGGTAGGTCATGCAGAAACAACAGGTATCTTGTTTCTGCATGACCTTTCTGTTGTAAAAAAATCCCAACCATCTTCTCTTCTTCAGATGTCTTTGTATTTCGTTAACCTCACAGATCATTTTTTTTTATGCAAAAGACAAGGTAAACGAGTGTTCGGGTCACCTGATGGTAAGTGATTACCGCCGCCCACGACCCCGTGCTGCAGGAGCTGCAGGTGCGTTGCCTGCCTGTAAGGTGGGTTGGGCGTCGGAGCCCGGCATTACCTGATGCGAAACGCAGTGGCGTAAAGCCACTACTTCACGCCGGTATTAAATGCCGGGGGTGGTAATGATACGTTCGAGTCTGCCCATGCGTGTTGCCATTGCTGGTGACGTGTCTCTACTACACGTACTTTAGTCGCCTCTTACGACACCACTAGTACCAGGATGATCCTATTCTAGGCCGGGATCACACGGCAAAAAATCATTCTTCTGATATATCTGTTTTCCCTAGCGAGTGATTGTGGTTTATAAGACCTGATGTAATTGGATTGGGTTGACTTTAACCAATCCTCACTCGAGAGAATATTATTTATTTATTACTATTTTCATTTTTCGCTTTGGCACCAAGGCTCACACTCAAACCTCGAAAAAATTGGCGTACAGTGAGGAACGGAGTGTTTTGGCACTAGGTCCCTATACTTAGGTCTGTCTACACTGCCGTGTGCGGGAAGCTGATTTTTAATAAATATTTATTTCCTTGGACGCACTATTTTACAGTCTAAAGTGTTCTTTAATTAGTGTTATCTATTTATTTGGGCTATTAAGAAAAATATATGTACCAATATTTTAACATAAAGATGATTTTATAAAATTCTAAATCGAATATAAAATATTGAATCACAATATGTCATTCACATGTTATATTAGGTGTTCTGTAATTTTTTTATGATTCTATATAATTTTAAGTTTTGTATGTACACTGTACTGTGTTTCTATATGGTTAAATGATCTGTGGTAGTTAATCTGTGGATGGCGGTGCTTGGGGAGCTACGCAAAGTTTTTTGTTTCGTAAAACATACGATTGTTTTAATACTTTCTAGTTATTTTGATACATCTTTCTTATTTCTTTATAAAAATATTTTACTAACATGCTGCTTAATAATTTTCACTATGTGTTTTTAAGAAATACTTAAATTTTGTCCAATAAAATTTGTTGGCGGTAACAATATCATGATTATCAACAAAAATATTGTGCTTATAAGAAACTTATTAGCTAATGCATATTAGTATTTAGTTTATTTCAACTCATATTTGTATGTATACATATTTTATAACTTTATTTGTGAATATTGTCGAGATCTGATTTAAAGTAAAAACTATCAACATGAATGATGTTCGTGATAAAGTTGTTGCTGGATCCTCGTCGTGGGAGACTGCGCCAAGCCTGAGTGACTCCTCACCAGAAATACAATCGTCTCCTGGAGGAAGTGGTGAGACACCACAGACACCTGGTGCTCCTGCACCTTTAGCTCCACATCTTGCTGCTGAGTTACATCCTGATTTATTACAACAAGGCTGGCGCAAGTATTGGTCGAGGCGTGAAAATAGACCATATTTCTGGAATAAGGTATCTGGTGAGTCTATGTGGGAACTGCCAGCAGTTAAAAGAGATTTTGATCCAATTACTGATCCCCTTGGTATATGTCACACTGGCCCTCCTAATGCTGGTAATGTTACTCCAAGTGCCACAAAGAGACGGCCTTCAGAAGATAATGGCCCTCCAGTAAAAAAATTTGTTCTGGCTGGGCCATGGGATATTGAAGTACCTACTAATGTTGTAATATATGAACGTCCACCAACTATATGTCCGCATCCACATCCAGATATTGAAGGATTTCGCTTTACTTTAGCTAATAAATTGAGACAGTGTTATCAGGAACTGTGCCACACAAGAGAAAGTATAGATGCCCCAAAAGATTCATTTAATAGATGGTTAATGGAACGAAAAGTAAATGATCAAGGTGGATCTGATCCATTACTTCCGAGTCATTGTTTTCCAGAAATATCAAGGTCTATGTATGAGGAAATTATGAATGATATTCCAATAAAATTAACACATCCAAAATTTACTGGTGATGCTAGGAAACAACTGTCGAGATATGCTGAAGCTGCAAAGAAAATGATTGAATCTAGAAATGCTTCACCAGAAAGTCGAAAAGTTGTTAAATGGAATGCTGAAGACACATTTCAATGGCTAAGACGCACAGTTGGAGCAAATTATGATGATTTCCAAGACAGATTAGCACATTTGAGAGTAAGTAGTGATATAGTGTTTTTTTTTTAGTTTCACAATGTATCTTGCACACAGCAGGGTAGGCAAAGAATGTAGTTTTAAATACATCATTTGAATTATCATTATATTTTTTTACTGTGAGAGGCTGTCATGGTGCATATTTTTATTACTGCATTTGAGTATGAGTGCTTTGAAGCTATATTTACTTTTTATTATTTTAAAACAGAGACAATGTCAACCACATTTAGCTGAAACCGCAAAAGCATCAGTGGAAGGAATTTGTCTAAAAATTTATCACTTATCAGCAGAATATGCCCGTAAGATAAGGGAAAAACATAGTGTATTGCTAAAGGAGAATGGTATACAGGTTAGTGTTTATTTAATATAAAAATGTAAGAATACATCAGAAATACCTATACAGTGTTTCTGTAATTATAAACTATTTTTTTTAATCAGCTTCCCACTGTATCGCAGGATACACAGGAGACACTCCATTCCCCACTTTCTGCCGAATTTGCCGCGCTTTGCCTCGACATCAGAGCAAAGAAATGAAAATATAAATGTAAATAAATATTTCACTTCCTTGAGTGGGGATCAAACCCACAATCAGTCGGTTTTACAGTCACACTTTGTGCCCCTGTGCCACGGCTGGCCTCTATATTCCTCTTATATTTATATTCATAATTTTTAAGTAATTATTTATTAATAGCTTAACTTACTGTATACGAGATGGTTGTGTATTTGATTCCCAGAATTGACATGTTCTGGTAACAACACTATGTATGGTATTATATGGTATGCCACTCAACACACAATGTCTCGAAAGCTGGTCACCAGAGCTTCATATTAAGGGGAAACAAAGTATCGCAGTAAAAGGATCCATATTTGAAAACTGCTCTCAAGTCTGTGATCTATTTCTGTCTTGAGATTGTCTTAAGATGCTGATCTCATTAATAAATTATATATCTATAATTGAATTGCCATTTATAAATATGGCACTATATTCCCTTTGCCATCTGCTACATGTAGGATACAGCATGGAGTAAATATTCTCATTTTAATCTTATTTGATTCCAACTTCATTAAATGTGTGTACTTAATAATATTGTTGGTTGAGAGTACAAACTTCTTCTTTTTCTTTAATTTCTTCTTAAAATCTTTTCAAATGTATAAAAATATAAAAATCTTTTTTAGGTCCAACCGCTTGGTTGGCACACTATATAATTTTATCATTATTTGAATTTTTAAAGGAATAGCAAAGGCACTATATTAAGATAATTAATTATTAATATTAATTATAAGTACTTTTTATAGACTCTATCCTAGTTACAGTAATTTAAACAATTTATATAAACTTTTATTGTGTTCCATTTTTTTACTATTGCTTCAATGGCAATATCAAATGTGTAACTCAATAAAAGTTCTTATAAGAACTTTGAGTTTAAATATGATATAAATCTGTGTACGAGTATGAGGCCATTGGGAAGCTGAGACTGTGCGAATGATTGAATATAAATTATTTTCTACTTCTGTAAGACAAAGTGCTGCGTTGGCTACTACCACTCAACTATGTTCTAAAATTTGGCAGAAAGTGTACATCCCCAATGAATGTTATCTCAACACTAGGTTCTTTTATCAACCCTGCTATATGCGCGAAATGCATAATATTGCATGAATTTTATGATCCTTTATGTATTTACCCGACTACGTCATAGCACAAAGGTGGGTTATGATTTTGGCCGGTATATAAATATGTATGTATGTTCATCGGTTCGCCAGTAGCTTCTAAAACAATATATGTAAAACTGATATTTTTCTGATTTCCGATGGATTTCGATAAATCCTTTTGTAACGTAAAAGTTTTATGTATATATATATATAGGTTGTTTGACATGTATTCCAGGAGTTACCAGCACCTCTCCAGCAAGCGGCACTGCGTAAAGTATGGTGCTATCCAGTACAATTCGCACTTCCTGCGCCTCGACCGCCCCTCGTCGAACATTTCCTAGATCGCGACCAAGCGTTACTGCGGTATCTAGGAGAGACGCAAGTTCTCAATGCGTCGTATTTACAGAAACTTGTACGTATTCGGTTTTTTAAATGTAAGAATATACTTCAGAATCATGAATACGTGTCACATTTTATTGATACATACCTATTTACATCATCATCAACATCAAGAACAGCATTTTTAAATTTATTTTTACAGATTAAGAGATTTTGTGTTAGGTGTGTAAATCAAACTATCTATACAAGATTAGCTGTAATTTTGAATTTTACTTTACGTCTTCAAAATTTATTTTCTTATAAGATGTAATTAATCCATAATAACCACAATGTAATTATTTATGATACATGAATATGCAATGTATCAATCTATTAAGACATTACTCTAAGATAAAAATAGCAGGGAAGTTTTGAATAGGGGCACCAACCCGCGTATTGAGACGGCAGTTCGGTTGGGTTCGAGTCTGGGTCGTCCTGAACTTAGTCTTTCTGAACTGCACATTGTTCATTCAGGAAGATAATAATCAAAAGTAAGAAAAATCTTTTAATCTCGGCCATCTACAGCTAACTTGATGTCGGCCCCGACTCGTCGACCAACCTGTGTAGTAGAGTATATCTTTATAAATAACTCAAACTCCACCCACAGGAACATCTCTACAGATACAGCTGCTTCGACGACAAGAAGTTCGAGCAGTTCCTCTCGCGGGTGTGGTGCGTGTTGCGGCGGTACTCGGCGTGGGCGGGAGCGGGCGCGGGCGCGGGGGCGGACGCGCACGTCTCCCAAATGGCGCTGCCCGTGCCCGTGCTGGAGTGCCTACACAGATGCTTTGGAGTCACCTTCGAGTGCTTTGCGAGTCCCCTAGACTGTTATTTTAGACAGTATTGTTCGGCGTTTGCTGATACTGACTCGTATTTCGGTTCGAGAGGGTAGGTTGTATATGTATAATATTTTGTCAATATTTATCGTTCTATGTTCTATGGTGGCCAAAATATTATATTATATTTATTTTTAAATAATCATTTTCCTCATAGAAATATGTATCTCTCTATATTCACATAGTAAAATGTAGAAGTTATAGATAATAGAGTTACTAGAGACAAATAGTGTAAGAAAGTAACAGTTATACACGTAATTTATCTTCAATCGTATTTAGATATTAATCTAATCAATTGTCATTATATAGTTTTTTTCTCTCTGAGTGGATCTGAGGTCATTCTCAAACTATAGCAGATTGATGGAGTTTTTTTATTATCCTTACTTGGAACCTCTCCAGAAGCGGACTTTATACATAATTCTTTATTTGACAGTTGTAATAATAAAAATCAATTTACATATAATTTAAATGCAACACAAACATTTCCAGGCCATTCCTAGAACTGCGACCTGTGGCCGGATCACTAGTAGCCCATCCGCCATATTGTGAAGAATTGCTTGAAGCTACACTACGGCATATGGAGCGTTTGCTACAAGATTCAGCGGAACCCCTAAGTTTTGTAGTTGTACTGCCAGAGTGGCCTGACAGACATACACATGCCCTACACAAGTTGCAGGCTAGCCATTTTAAAAGGAAACAAGTATGCTTTTTGTGTTTAATATATTTTAATATTTTACCTAATATAACCTAGTATTAAAACATTGTTCTGTATTTTAAATAATTTTATTATGTTTCTGCAATTAATAAGTAGGAATGGTATCCATAACTACTACTAGTATACTCACTACTCAGTCAGACATATATGTCTGACTACAATAATATATGAATATGGTGGCATGAATATAAATTCATTCCCCCATTAGAATCTATTATCTATTTATTTTTATTTTCATTCAAATTGGAATCCTATTTCTTTATTATTTATTTTTCTTATTTTTTTTATTGGATTTTTATAAGTGTTAAGAATTTTAATAATTAAATTATTTTAAGAACTGATATAATGTATTGCCGTTTCAGGTGGTAATACCAGCGTTTGAACATGAATATCGTCATGGTTTTCAGCATGTTATGCCAAAGTGAGTCCCAGATGTATCTTTACTCGTAATTGGAAGTCTTTACAAATGTGTTTTAAAAACGAATATTAAATGTAGCTTCATGTTTTATATAAAATAATAAATAGCTTTAACTTTTCATCTTAATTTGGACATTGTCAAGCTGACTTATCAGGGTTGAGAAATTGAAACAATTTAAATTTAATAGTTTTCAGGTTGAGCCATTATTGATTCCACAGCTATTACTTTTACAATCGCTGTTCAATTGTTCCAAAGTGGCCTCTGAAAATTCGAGAGAAAATAGAATCAAATTTACAATCAAATGTTTCTATATAAACACTAAATACAAAATGTGATTCCTTATTAAATAACTTAACTTTTAAGCAGAGTAACCAATTTATCATATAAAATATTTGAATATATAAAAAAATTATAATGCGTTATATTAATGTACTAAGTATAAATATACATATAGAATACTATATATTATTTTGAATTTCAGAAATGAGGTATATTTCCGTTGGGGCGGAGGCACAGTTGTCGTATGGCTACAGAACGCCGCAGGATTCGCTCGTTGGGGACCAACCGATGAGCGTGTAGAGGCACTATTAGACGCGTGGCGGCCGCGAGCTAAACTGAGAGCCGATGACACCCCCGACGACCCCCCAAACCCTCCCCCGCAGACACCAGATAAGCGACAATAGGTAAAAAAGAGCTATAGACTAGTAGTTCTGTCTTTATTAGAAAGAGACAGGCAAACAACTTCACAGAGGCCTCTAAATGACCTGCTAACTCCTGCGATGTAATGTGGATTATCAGTTCAGTCTATATTATAAGAGTACACTGGCTCCCGAACGGCCTGTTTACAACTGCTAAATAATCAATCATAATTTAATACACTTTAAATGGGCCCGAGATTTGCGTTTCTACAAGGGCCCTAGTATGTTCTAAGATAGCAGTGGAAACTAGGTATGGCCGTAGTTAAGCCATCCATTTAGTATTGGTTTAAGAATGTGCTATAATGGCTAGCGACGAGTGTGTAGAGGCGTCTTCCCTGCAGACAAATGATAAACGACGACAGTAAGGTAAGCCACAGTACAGCTAGTTGTCATATAAGTTATAACTACAGAGGAAACTCGATTATCCGGACTAATTGTTCTAGTCGATTATCTGGATATTAGAATATAGAAAGTTAATAAATTAATTTTTATATAATATACGTTTTTATTTTTTTTATTGCGTTTTATTTTTTGGAATTTTAATTGTATAATCATGATATAGATGTTAATGAATTTTCGTTCCATATTTGATGAAGCTTGTTTCAAAGTCGGCCTTTCAATATTCTCTGGTAATCTGAATAATCGTAAATACTTATAAATTGTGGTCCAAGTAATCAAGTCTCCACTGTAGTTAAAAAAATATTTTAAAAAGGTACATGACAAAGCTGATTTCAGCATTTTAAAAGTCCACCCAGTTTATTTGTATACACAATAAATACATTCTATGTTTATTATTAAGTATACATTAGCATGAATGTCAATTCCTAATAATGTATGAAATTCTTCTATTAATATTTTTCATTTGTCTAAACAATTGGCAGGTTAAATTTAAAAATATATATATTTATATATATCCTTATTTATATATCACAGAAAAAATATATCAGATTTATTTTTTATGATAGTACTTGTAATTTTATGGTCACAAGCATAATTTAAACTAGTTTGTTGTTTATAGTAATTTTGTAACATATCTGGTTAGCTAAGGCAAATTTATTTAATATAATTTAGACAAGCCAAATAAATATTTTTTAACAAAACCTTGTACTATATGTATTTTTTTGACCAAATAATATATTACAAACAGCTCAAAAGTAAATAAATGAAATATTGAGAAAAATAAATGTAACTTAAATGTATAAGAAATATGATTACAAAATGTGAAACTCAATGTGGCTGTAGATGCTTGAAACTATATTGTAAGAATGTGTTCTTCATTATCGTCTTTCATTAATTATTCTAAAAAGAAACTGCCGCCAAAGTAATGAATTTCTGCAAAGAACAATTTAAAAAATATATTTTACTGAAATTATACTATTATTGTTATTTGATATTTAATTCTTGAAATTATAATGTAGCCATTATAATATCCATCCATACAAATAAATCATTTATATTTATCGTGATCTCGCCAATTTTATAGGAAAATAAATATATTTTTGTTTTTTTCTTTTATGCACTTCATAATTATATTTTATGTATAAAAAATCAATTTTTCTATATAAATGCATTAATATAACGTCGGCTTAAAATATAAATCTGCTAAATCTGCTCGTGTCGTAAATTTTTATACCATTCGAAAGTGTAAAAAATAAATACAAAATCGACCTTTATTTTATTTAGTATCAATGTATCAAATCAATTTTCGTTTTTTTTTAAATGTTTTTTTCTATTGTGAGAATTTGCTTATGGCAGATTTACATTCTAAGGCGATACAACAAATATTTATTTTTTTATAATTTTAAATGCATTGGCTAGAGTTGATTATAATTTTGACTTTAAATCATGTTGACTATAGAGTATGCGATATATAGAATTGTACATAGCATAGAGGTGCGCGTAATGTACATAAATTTGTAAAAGATTTTGGTTATTTACTTAAAGTAAGTTCTTTTTAAGAAGCCCTTTTTACTGTTGTATAGTTCGATGAAGATTATATTTTGATTGTTTAATTATTATATTTTTCAGAAAAAAAACTGTTTCTTATTTTTTATTTAGTTTTATAGTGTGTAGAGATTACCTTATCCAGTAATCATAAAATATTAGGGAATATAGCTTCTAAAACTGGTAAAGACCAGTTTCAGCACATCATTTCAAAAAATACTAAATTAATAAGCTTAAATTGAAATATTTAATTTTGCATAAAGTGACAATGCAACATATTCTAAATAATTTAAGTTTGATTCAAGGAACAAAGAAGGTTTCGTAAAATAAAACTTTTCTTTGAACTCAAGAACAAATTTATTCAATGTATCCACTAAAACTAATTTAAATATAATAAAGTAACGCCGTAAACAATAGGCGGATTTCAGTGACATTTTTTCTATAATCATCAAACACTAATCTATTAAAAAAATATTTTTTTTCATTAAATATTTAGCTAATTTAGAATTTCATGTCAAAATATATTAATTGAAAAATTATTTAATAATAATAAAGTACCATAATAAGCACCTAACCATATGAAGTATAAACATTAAACTAAGGAAAAAATCATCAATGATACTTCTAGGAAAAATAATTATAAAATAACACGCGTAAAATCAAGGTCTACCTGCTACATCACAATGCAAAATGAATAATTGATTTGAGTTGCACATCGCCAGCTAAATAGAAAAGTCGCATAAAACGTAAAAACAAAGTCTATAGTATGTATATATAAGTTTTCACTTTCATTGTTTTTGTTTGTATATATATTATAATTAAAGGATAAAGCAGCAAAAGATGCTTATTTTTTTATTAAATAAATAAATATGACATGTCAAGAGATGGTATTTCTAAATATGTTGTTCTTTTATCATTACATATTCAACAAAAAATGAAATGACACACATCATCTAGAGCAGGGGTTCCCAATCTTTTCTTGATCAGGGACCACTTTTATAGAGTTCTTGTTAGCAGGGACCACTTTGTAGGTATAATAAAAATAAATTAATAATTAAACAAAAATATTCACTTCAAAGTCAAAAGTTAAAAAAAGGTCTGACACTTTGTATGTATAGGGTGTGAGGATTTTTAAGTAAATATTAAAAATCAGTGAATTTCAAAGTATATTAAATTTAAATGTCAAAATATTTTAAGTTTTACTGAGGAAACAACTTAACTGTAGGCAGACTTTGCTCAAACACCAAAATTTTAAATCATATCTTTTTAAATCTACTGGTCGACGGACCACTGGTTGGGAACCAATGATCTAGAGAGTATCAATCCATGAAAAAAACAATAATAATCTAATAATCACCATTTTCAAACTCTGAATTATGCCACTTTTCTATTTAACCACTGATTTAATGATTTGCATTTTAAAAGGCGCAAAATATATTGTTCTAGAATAATAGCTAGCTGTGCAACTTACGTATTATAACAGTGTTACTAAACATTAGTGTGTTATGCTTTTTTACTGTTAATATAAAGAAGACAAAAATCCTTAATTATTATATCATATTACTATATAAATGAGAAAATATTTGTGCAAAGAAAATATTGAGATCTTTGTATCTACTTTAAAAATATAATAATAATACGTAGCATTGAAAGATCACATTCAGGCGGTGTCTTTTGTTGTTTCATTTGTGTTATATTTTTTGCAATGGAAAACTGTGAAAAAATCATATCAGAAACTAACATATTTTAAATATAACTCTTTAGCTACAACACAACAGAACTATATAAGTACCTAATTGTCTCAAATTAATACAAATAATTTGCGTCATTGCTTTTATTTATTGCAATTTATTATATTATAATAATAAAGTTCCATATATACTTTTATATTAATATGAAATAATTATAATCATACTTTAATTTTGAACACCTTTGCAATACTTATTTAAATATGACAATAATTATTTAATTAGTATATTTACTATAAAGTTGATAGGCATAAAAATATACTATCCAACTGATCCCTTACTTTAACTTTTACTATTCATTTAGTAAAATCAATAGTATTAATGAAGTAGAAGATTGTAATAACTAAGCCTCGATTAACCAAATTATATGATAAAATAACAAAACAAATTATAGTGATTAATGCAAAAAAAAAAATAGAATTAATTATATTCTTCATCTTCATCCATTGCAAAGCTTACTCCAGAATCTGCATAAACAGGGCTAAAAAACAATAACACTTTAATAATAATATATCACATCAATCATACTATTAAGGCACAAAGACAGTGTCCAAATACACATCCAATGTTTAATAAGTTGAATAACATTTGGAGAAAATTAAATTGAAGAATGTTATTAGTTGACTCACCTCATAGCTCTACATGTAAAGAAAACAATTCTTTTAAGCTTTTTGTTATAAAAGAAGTAATTGAAAGTCCAGAGGCAACCAGGTTCACCAAATGGGTCACTAGCTAGATCGGGGTTGTAGCTATATATTCTACACTCTGGTAACTGTATCTCTTCCTCCATAGCCGCCCATAAGGCTGGCCGTAATTGTCTCCAACGAACACCACCTACAGCAGACAGTGCTGCGTCTACAGCGCCTTGTACCCAAGTAAGGGAAGACTCGGCACTGAATTCACTACTCTGTTAGTAAAAATTGTAAATATAAAAAAATATTATTATGTCATGTAAATGAATAGTATGTACTATAAACACAATGGTTGTGCATTTTATTCCCACAGCAGTAACAAAATAATTTCTTTTTTTTTCTCGTAACAAGAATCAAGTTTCTCCATTCAACCTTGAAAATTGATCAGAAAGTGGAGGAGTGTGCATCCTAACACTAGGTTTCCTTTGCCTCCTCCACTGTATACATGTGATGTATATATTTTATAATCTGTTCTTATCACTATATGCAAATCACAAGGTGTATATTTTGTTATTACAGATATGACTCACAGCAATCAGAATTAAATATTTATTTTTAAATAACAAAGAATGTGTTGATAACAAACATGATTTGGCAAAATTATAAAAACAAAATTAACAAAAGACACTTAGATAACAAGTGCACAACAAATATACCTTGGCCATTGAAAAATCATAATCTGGAAAGGCAGCATTTAAGGTAGCAATCAAATAGAACAGGGTCTTCCGAGATATAGTATCACACAAGACACCGTCTTCATCACCGGAAAAGCTACGGCTGAAATGTATAATACCATATTATATAAAAATTCATAACAAATAAAGAAAATATATAGTTTTTTAAGTAAGTAGTACCTGTACAGGATACCTTCAGGTGGAGATAAAGCCTGAAGGTCGTGAGTTGTTTCTCCATCTGCTGTGAATCGCTTATAAAAAGCTTTTTCAGCACCTGCCATTTTGCAGCTGTAGCTCTCCACTCGACCTTGAACTGCACTATCGCCATTCAGGATCGACAGTGCACTACTAATAGCCTCAAGGCGTCCGCTCTCTAAGAGTTTCATTTTTAATCTCTTTTATATTTTACCGATGAGTTACCCACAAAAACTTCTCGTTATCAATATCAAACTTGTATATTTACACGGGGCACTACTTCTGTACATAGCAGAGGGGTGTATGAATATTCCTTTCCTTTTTGAATGAAGAAGGTTCACACTCGGTATCAAACTCGTCTTCTGTTCTTCTTCCGCGCTGATGGGATGCGGGTACATCACAAATATGAAGAATAGGTTTGCTTTGTAAATTGCAGTTGTTGATAACAAAATATTTAAAGCTATTAATTGGCTTGAACACAACAATGGCGCGTCTGTTCACTAGCTGTCCTAGAAAGGGCACTGATTCACACTGATACTTATCGCTAGTAGTCAAAATCCATAGAATACATCGTTAAAAATGATTAAAAACGTTAAATACACAAAAAAAACACTACAATTATTTTGGAAATCTAAGAATAAACGTTTTCAATATATTTTTGAGCCAAATTTCCAAATACGAGATAATACCTAAGTCACCCAGGACAATTAAACCACAGATAGCAAATCACTTAGATGGATGTAAACAAACTACAGAAAAAAAATTATGTGATCGATTCTATATAGATGGAATTGACAGTACCCAAGTCCTTTGGTACCATATCTATAAAACTTAACGTAACTTTTATGATGTAAACAGTGCAAATACTTTATTTATATTTTTAAGAAAGGGTGCCATTAAAAAAAGAAAATTATTATTAAGAATGTTTGCTAATAAATTTATTTGGTAAGAGAGATAACAAATAAACAAGACCATAACCAATGATAGTTATTATTGGTTATGGTTTTGTTGATTATTGTCACTGTCAAGAAGTGAATTTGAATCAACCTTTGGGTATATGTGTTCTGTGATTTGAATGAGATAAAATAATAATTTAAAAAATGTGTTGTTTATGAAAAGGCACAGAATTTAAATATAATAATACTTTGTGATAGATTAGTTACTGTATATAAAATTGTAAAATTGACAATAATGAACAAAATAGTTATGTCACTGAATATACCAATGTACAATTTATTAAATAGAGTTACTCCGAATATCTTAAATAAACAACCTTTCAACTTGGTAAAATTTCGATGTTATGGTAAAAATATTTAGTTATTTTGTTAAATTTAAATACAAAGAAGTAATCAATTGCAATTCAAATTGCTAATATTGTTTTTAGCTACACACAAACGTTTTTATCGGCGAACTGATATTGTACAAAATGAAAAAAATTGGGAGGTTACGTTAGATCATAAAAGATTAAAAACCCCTAATGGTAAAGTACTGACAGTTAATACAGAACCACTTGCCAGGGCTATTGCAGCTGAATGGGATGCTCAACAAGAACACATAGCCCAACCTACAATGCATATAGTACATTTAATTTTATTACAAGATTAATGAATTTTTTTATACGTTTTAAATTATTAAAATAAATCTTTATCTTATTTTCAGACAGCACTGTGTAATACGGCTTTAGATAATCCTGGAAAACTTACCACTCATGATATTGTTAGCTATTTACTTGACTTTATAGCAACAGACACATTACTCTTTTATTCTGAGGTCAGTTAATTGTAGATTAATTTTCATTAGAATATTTAAAATAATTCCACTATCACACTAAAACTACTGCCGCTAGCTTGTTAAAAATAACATTTTACAATATAAGTAAACATTAAAATATAATACAAAATTGTAATTATATATTTTAACCAGCATTTAACAACAATATTTAACACATTATTGACATGTTATTAACATTGAAAATCTTTTTATTCAGGAAGAAGAACTTCGTGTATTGCAAGACAAAAAATGGGATCCAGTCTTAGAATGGTTTAACAAAAGATTTGGTGTAAATCAGCAGGTTTCTCAAAATTTAGAACCTCCTCCAATAGCTACTGAAACAAGAGCTGTTTTGGCTAGACATTTATTATCTTATGATTTTCCAGCTTTAAATGGTTAGCCATATTTAATGATTGTATGTTTAGATATTCCAATTTATTTGCATAAATATTGCTCTACAATAGGGCAGTGGAGTGTCTGATTGTAAATCAAATTGTTACAATGAATTATTTTCATTTGCTCACCTTGAAAAGACTTAACATGATATTAAGAACTCAACATGTAAAGTTTCCAATTGGAGAAAGTGTAGAACAGAGTGGCTTGACACTAGGTTCAATTTCACTCCTACTCTACTATATAAGATAAAGTGTGAAGCTGAAAAAAAAAACATATTAAGTGAGGTAGGCAGAAAAAATCCAATCTTAACACCCTCCATTCTCCACTTACAGTATGGTTGATGTGTTGTGGACCTAGAAGTTAGGCTTTTTGAATTTTTACACATTATACACTCAGAAAAAAATCAAGAATAAGAAAAAACCTTAAATCAAAGCATTTTACAGCTAACTGCAGGTTGACCATACCTCATTGTCTGTACTATACTTTTTTTTATTACTGTTACTTACTATTGTAATTATGGATATAATAAAATAAATTCATAGGTAATAATTTCTTTGTGCACTTTTAGTGATAAGTCATCACTGCAATTACCTTAAGTGTACTGTGTGTGTATATAATCCAATGTAAATTGTAAATTAGTGTGCAATAAATTATTACAGTATGGTTGATGAGTTGTGGTCGTCTTGTGTGGAAGTTAAGTAAATAATCAAGTCAGTAATCATCGAAAAAATCCTGTAACCAAATCTGAGCAGCCATCTATACCCAACTTCAGGGTGGCTGTGACTCTTTGATCGTATTGTATTACTATATAAACTCAGGCATAGATTAAACTCACACTCATCTGGACTATAGACTCAGATACTGTAGTGTATAACAGACAGATAATGTAAGTGGTTTGTGTGTTTTTTTTAAATTTCAGCTATTTCCTTTGGCGTAGAAGCTCTAAAATCCCCCATTCTCATGTTAGCATGTGTAGACAGATACTTAGAGCCAAAAGATGCTGTAATGTTAGCCAGGCTAGAGGAAGAATTTCAGGTCAGTTTTATCTATTCTACATATAATATTAATGTTTATGAATTAGTTATTAGTTAATAGCCTTATTTTTATCGTAAATAGAGTTAATTTTATAGGAAATAAAGGTAACAAGTCCGTCGTGGCGCAGGGCACAAGCGTGTGACTAACGTGATGGTTGTGGGTTCGATTCCCACTCAGGGCAATGAATTATTATTTATTAATATTTTCATATCTTTGCTCGGGTACCAAGGCAAAAAGCGCGGTGTTGAGTTTCACCACTTAACACTCAATATTTCAGAAATCTAGCGGAAAGTGAGGACAGAGTGTATTAATACTAGGTTCCCTCTGCCTCTACCTTGCTAACATGCGAGATATAGTGTGAAGCGTATGACTGTAAATATGACGTTGCGAGTTCGATTCCCCCCTTGGGATAATTTATTATTTACATTTCTTCGCTGTAGTAAGTAGACGTAGCGTAGAGCGTTACTCCAAGCACTATTTTTAAGATTGAATGAAAAATTGGAAACGGAGAGTCTTAAGCTTAACATCTGTCTACCACACTACATACAGCTGCATATACAGCGTGAAGGTAAAAAAATCGATGTATATTTTTTTATAGTTACTGCGTTGGGGTCGGGTTCCGTGGGCTCACGAACTCAACCAGGCAGAGCTGACCGCGCGTGTTGCAGCTTCCATCCTCGTTATACAAAGTTCAAGCGAACGACATTCCGCCGCCGCTAAACAAAACAAGGACGAGCAAAATGTTTAATTTGTTAATTATTTATAATTTCTTATTACTGTGTAGTAAATAAAAGAAAATACAATTTTTGAGTTTTATTTTTGTATATAAAGAGTCACATTTTTTATAATTAGAGATGTTACATCCTGTAATTAATCAACCTTATGAAGGTATGATTCATTTGTCGAGTCATCTACTTTTGTTTTGTGTATAAGCTATAAAAATATTTAATAAAACCGAACAGAAATAGAAAGAAACCAAAAAAATATATTATATAACCGCATTTTGCTAAACAATGATTTCTGTTGCCTATAGTTAACAAGCAAAAGGAAGTCGTCGATTTGGTGCAATTTGCCATACTCGAGTGACCGACAAGGACATATTGACAAAAGACAATACGCCTTCCTTCTGAAATCACTGTAAGTTAAAACTAAAAGTATTTTTTTAATTATAATTTTCACAAATTTATTTACACAAAGGCATAAACATATAAGAATTAGGTGTCCAATTTAAGTGAGGTCAGACGCAGGGGAACGAATAGAAATAGCAAACTCTGTATCGCAAAGTTCTGCTAAATTTAGATGGGCGGGCGGAGAGCGTGCGCCAGTCGCCACTTGGAACGCGACCTCGCTTTATATTCTGAGCCGCGTATCGAGTCGTTCCGTACACAATACTCTCATTAACCCAATAATTGTAAACTTTAATTTACTTCAATTTATGTTTAAAATGGACAGTTCTTGTGTAAAGATGAAGTGATTAAACTCTAACACCTACGACTGTTTGTCAGTGCGTATTTTTAAATTAAAATGAATATGTGTTCATAGCTTTAGAGTCTAGACAGAAATCATCGCACACTCAATTTTTACGACATTTTGTGAGTAAAGTTAAGTGTAAATATTTATAATTATCACATAAAAACCATGTTTTAATGGGCATTTTTTTTCAATCAGCCTCTGTTAATCTTTAGTGTTAGTTAGTTAATCATAATACATATTGAAATTAGGATATTTAGAAATGTGTTACATGTTTTAATGAACTAGTTACGACTATGAACTACTGACTAGTTTATGGTTTTAATAATGACTTCATTTTGACCTATTTTTCCTATCTAGTACAGTCAGTTGTACTATATAAGAAAAATATGTTCCCCATCGGTAGGACGGTACGCTCAGTAAAAATAAAAATGAATAAACTACAAACAAGGGAGAATAACGTGTAAAATGAACAGCATAACTTTATTTTTGGGCTATATTCAAAATATCTTTGATGTCGACTTTTTGTAGTTTGGGAATTCTTTTGTTCTCAAAATAACGCTTGAGTGGATAAATAAGGTAAAAACTAAGTAACAAATAAAGTAAAAGACTGACACAAGTATTTGTGTTCTTTCAGAGGTGATGAACGACGACGTGGAGGTAGAGGCGCCGCGCCCTCGTCCATTGTCCGCGGGAATTTGGACGCTCTTCTCCTGGTTGCGACGCACAGACCGCTCTTCTTCCAGTGAGAGCATTACTAGTGTGGGCTCTGATCGCACTGTAGCCAGCTTTGACTTCTTAGCACCACTTCATTATAAGGACCACAACAAGCCTTTCGTATTGCCTAATAAGCCAGTTACCGATACGTATAAAAAGAGATTATTAGAACGAAATATACGAAGGCAAAACGACCGAGACATTACGTTACGTAGAAAATACGGCTTATATACTGAAGAAGGCTTAGGCTACGACGCCTTTAGTTTACCTCCAGCGAGAAAGATACCTAAAGACTCTAGTAGACTCCGACGGGCAACAAGCGAAGTGGTACCACGACGAGCTGCATACGTGCCAGGAAAGAGGCGTGCCCCATTACCACCGAATACAAATCTTTCAACTTCTCTGCCTCGAAATTATAAGAGAAAGAGACCAGCGCCGAAGCCACCTATAAAATTGAGTGAAG
Organism: Heliconius hecalesia formosus; assembly: GCA_018249775.1. Taxonomy (NCBI): domain Eukaryota; kingdom Metazoa; phylum Arthropoda; class Insecta; order Lepidoptera; family Nymphalidae; genus Heliconius; species Heliconius hecalesia. The sequence continues at coordinate 18,446 of DWMY01000418.1, forward strand.
AAAATAAAGAAAACGTCGATATAAATAAGAATTTGCAAATGAGCGCAAAATCTGTACAAGAGAAACAGGTATCTGAAAAAAATCTTTTATTAAAATGTGAAAGACCTCTGAAACAAGATCAAATAAACGTTAAGTTACGATCTGATAAAAGTTTTCTTAAGCAAATTTTTGATGGTAAAAAAAGAAATTCTGCTATAGATACAACTCACGTTAAGCTGTTACCGAGTATCAGTGAGCTCGATAAACAAGCAGCTGAAATAATCGAGAAGAAGAGGGCAATGCGTGCAAGCAGTGGGTATAATGGTATTAAGAATAATAGTTTTAAAATTATGGAATCTGAAAGTAGCTGGATATGTACAATTTGTTTTAGAAAATATAAAATGACTTTTGACTCATGTTCATATTGTGCTATTACTAAGGATACAAAAGAAAACGGAATTAACAGTTCTGCTAATAGTACACAAACTGAACAAAAAATATGTAAGTTAAGTCTTAAAAATGATGTCGACGAAAAGAAAAAGTTAAGGGAAATGTTAAAAGAAATGAAAGATTCATTGCCAAAAAGGTCGAAGCAAGATAGAATAAGTAATTCTAATATTTTATCAGCGACCGAAACGCCGACACTACGAATAGGATCAACGATAAAACAAGAGAAAAAAGAATCTGGTGATATTAAAGATAAGGAAAGAAATACGAAAGCTAACATTCATCAGGCAAAAACATCTTTTCTGCTGTCGCAACCTTCTTCGTCGAAGCAAATTGTGAGTGATATTGTCCTTAGCAATTTAAATAGACCGAAGCTTAGAAACGGATTAAATAAAGAACAATTAAATAGCTCCAGTCAAATTTACAAAATCTCCATGGATAGCGAAAACAGAAACAAGTACAAAGCAACGGAAATTATAAAAAACAAAGAATTTGAGCATAGAAATGTTAAAGATAATAGTTCCGTGGCTAATATAATACCTAGTCCAGTAAATCAAGACGTAAAACTAAATACTGAGGTAAAAGAAAGCAAAAAAAATATAGAAACAAGTACAAATGTCATAAGTTCAAATGTAAATACATCGAAAACCAACGCTTCGAAAGCTAAGCTACAATCAATTTTGAGTCCTATTAAAGAAGTAAATGTTTTAAATGAAAGCTCGGAAAAAGAGACAAAAAATAAAATAGAAAGTATTCGCTTAGGTGATGTGATTTCAACTAATGATATCAAAAAAATGAACTCCAATTCAAATGAACCTGCAAATATAGAAAACAGCAACTTGCATACGCCTTTAAAAATTTCATCTTTATTAAATCCGTTATATTGTCCTAAAAAGAAAAATTTCGAAAGCTCGAGTAAGGCTTCCCAAGCAAGTGTACCGGATTTGAAACTAAAAGAATCACCTAAAATGAAAGTTATAATTAATAAACCTATAGCCGTATCTAATACTTTAAATATAATAGATGCAAATGCAAAATCATGTATTTCTTCAGAGCCAGTCAACAAAGAGTCACAAAACGTAAAAGCCACTTCGGTTATCAAAACTAATAAGAACATATTGTTAAAGGAATCAACAGAACTCGAGCGGCCAAATGTGATGAAAGATATTAATTTGGATCACCACGCTCGTCGCAGGGATTTAATAAGTCAACTCGAGCAAGCAATTGCTAAAGGAGACGAGATAACGGCAGCCGAAGCGGCTGCTGAACTTGCCAAGCTAAAATTATCGTGTTCAGTTTTGTCATTTTCTTCTCAAATCGTTTCAGAACCTATCGTAGGTATAGCAAAAAAATTTGACGAAACAAATAACAATTCGGAAAAAGTAAATTGTTTGGGTAAAGAAATACAAAAAAAGGATAATCTAAAACCAGAAGAAAAAGTACATAATGTAATTCAAGTGAGGAAAACATCGAAAACCATTAGTATGAGTGAAAATAATAATGAGAAATTATCTGTTTGTTCAACCACTGTTAATAAAGCAGATAATGCGCCGAGTCCATCAACATCTAAAGATTTTGCACCAAACACAAATATCCCGTAAGTTAAGATTTTAACCTTTGAGGAAAGAAATAATTTATATCTATATATTTAATTATTTGTTATTTTAATCCTGTTATATAATTTTGTAATATTACATAACTGTTTCTCATAAACTTCTTTGCAATCGGTACATTCAAAAAGGCATTTTTATAACAAGATATATGAAGAGTTTGATTTGATATATTTTAAATGAAATAATCATGCTTTTAAAGTTCAATATGTTTATGGATTTCAGAATTGAAGTTTGGGTAGAAGACAAAGAGGCAGCAAGAGGTCCCATTCGCCTACTCGTACCTCGAAACGCCGTTGTTGATGATTTAAAACGACAAGCTGAAATATCTTTAGGTTTGGAAATTCGATTGCAACGTTGGATTATAGGGAAAACATTGTGCTCCAATAGCAACACACCGCTCACTTCGCTTGCTGGTCCCAATCTTGTGGCTCCTTTTTATCTATGTTTGGTAGAGGCTGGTATGTATATGTTTATACCTTAATTGGTTTATAATGGTTATATGACAGCACTTCAGGTTATTTTTCTACTACCTTTTAGAAACAAATAATAATGAACAGGCAAAAACGGCTGAAAGCGGTAAAGAGTCAACAAAAGAAGACAAAGTAGAAAAATTAAAATCTGGTGATTTTTACACAGAACTTGTTAAATTGGAACAGCAAGCTCTAGTGTTTAATACTGAAGTCTTCGAATGTACCGTTTGTATTGAACAAAGTGCCATCGGAGCGGGTGTCGTTCTTCGAGAATGTATACATACATTTTGTAGAGAATGCCTTCGTGATGTCGTGAGGCACTGTGAAGAGCCTGTTGTCGCGTGTCCTGCTATCGGCTGTCCTGGAGTTTTGCAGGAACGAGAAATTCGAGCACTCCTTTCGTCCGAGGAATATGAAAAGTGGCTAGCTCGTGGCTTAGCAGCAGCAGAGAGTGGCACTCGTAATACATTTCACTGCCGTACTCGAGACTGTACTGGTTGGGCCTTCTGTGAACCGGGTGTCCGTAAATTTCCATGTCCAGTGTGCAAGCACACAAATTGCTTGCCATGTCAGGTATAAAAAAATACATATGAATTAAGTAATTTTAGTTTATTATTGCTGTAATATCTATTACTAATATAACAAAGCGGAAGAGTTTGTTTGTTTGTTTAAACGATAAAATCTCCGAATCTACTGGTCCGATTTACTTTTTTTGTTCTGTATGAAAGTTACATTCTTCAGGAGTGCTATAGGCCACATCAACATTGATATATTATATCAGAGAGCAATTCTTAGTAAGCTTTATATACTTAACGAAATAACGTGAATAATTAACGCCATCGAATTGCTTTAAGCGCGTGTGATGCAAAAACAGTTAAATATATGTATAAGTACATTGTACGGAAGAAACATATTAAATAGAATATTTTTATATATATATGTATCTTTAATAAACAAGTCCTAATAAGGTATTCTGTGACAAAAAAGTTATTTAATTTAATTAAAAGTGCAACATAATCATGTCTCGTTGTAATTGATCTTCTATTATGTTAACGCTATTTGTATTTTTATGCTCACATAGGGAAAGATTACTTATTATATTGACGTAATCTTATTTATACAAATAAAGTTTTTTTTAATATTTATAGGCAGTGCACGAAGGCGAAACTTGTGAAAAATATCAGGCAAAATTGCGTGAAGCTATGACGGCTGTGGAAGGTAACAATACCGATGAAGGAACACAAGCCTTGCTGAAGTCTTTAATTGACCGAGGGGAAGCACTCGAGTGTCCTGAATGTAAAGCACTTATAATGAAAAAATGGGGTTGCGATTGGATTAAATGCTCTGCATGTAAAACTGAGATTTGTTGGGTGACTAAAGGTCGTCGATGGGGGCCGGGAGGCAAGGGCGACACTAGTGGAGGCTGTCGTTGTGGAATTGATGGGAAACGATGTCACCCATCTTGTGGTTACTGCCACTAGATCGGAAAATTATAATACTCTATACATCTAGATTATTGGTATAGGCAGAATATTACTGTAAAATTCTTTCAATATCTTTACTTTATTCTAAAATTAAAATCGGCTTTATGCTGTATCCAGTACACAGCAGGGTAGGCAGAGGAAACCTAGTGTTAAGACACTCCATTCTCCACTTTTCACAGAGTTCTGGAGGCATTATGTGTTGGGTGGCTGAACTTAAGGCCGTGCTGTGCCTCAACACCAGAGCAAAGAAATGAAAATATAAATAAATTTTTAATTTCCTAGAATAGGGATCAAATCCACAACCATTCGATTTTACAATCACACTTTGTGCCCCTGTGCTACGACTTGCCTCACTTTATTCTAAATTATTTATTTAATAAATTTTTCAATATTTTGGGTTTTTATTTATTAGCTCAACCTAAAGGGTGGGAGGGGATGGTCCAATTTTAGAATATAAGCATCTTCAGAATTACAGGACAGATAACATTTTTTTTTGTATGGCTATTAAGCATAATAATCTAAGAAGTAAAGAAATAGTTTTAGCAGAAATTATTGAGTATGATAAGCATTTTCAATTGTCAAGAAAAAAGAAAATTATCAAGAGGTATAAAATATAAACATATTTTGTGTATTAAAAGTTTAATCAATTCCAGATACTTACAAGAGTAACCCAAGAGGGTTAACAAAATATATTTTTAGTAAAGCATAATGCCTGAGCTCAATTTTCTTCTGCATGAAAAATACTTATATTATTTGTAAAGCTCTTATCCTGTTGTGTAAATTTCCTTTTAATATAAAATGACAAACTACATTTCAATATTACAATATTTACTAATCAATCAGTACGAAGTAAAACTTGTGAAACACACTATTGGAATATTACATCACAACTTTACAAACTTGTGGTTTAACTCACTTATTAAATCTACATAAATACACTAATAGCGACGCATTCCAGGAGGGCCTCTTCCTCCCGGTCCACCTCTTCCCATTCCTGGTGGTGCACCCATCATGCCGGGAGGTGGACCTCCCATCATGGGTCCACCTCGCATTTGTGGAGGTGCTGATAGTTGACCTCGGGCTCCCGGAGCCATATGCTGTTGTGAAGGTCCACCAACGCCTCTTGCAGGGCCCTGTAGACCTGGTGGAGCACCACCGATTCCTGCACCGCGACCTGCTGCTCTACCAGCACCTGGTCCACCCATAGCGCCGGGCAGAGGAACTCGGGGTAAACCTTCTTCTGGAGGGGGTGGGCCTTCAATCGTCAGAGAAACAATGTTTTCTCCACGAAGAAGCACAAATCCTAGAGTACGTTTTTCTTCACGATCCGCAGTTTTGCTGTTTTTTGATTTGATTTTTCTAAATTCTTCACAGTCACCCAAAATTAAATTCATATGTTTGTCAAAAGCCTTAAAAGTTCCAATAAACGTACGTGAATCTTGTAAAATTACCCTTACGCGGTAATTTATATGCTGTTGCATTTTATTATTCTTTCCGATAGTCTGAAAATAATTAAAGAAAACGCTTTACACTTTATATTTATTTATAAAACTTTAGTATACAAAAGCTGAAGGAAAAAATATTACGACAAACAAATTTCTTCTTTTATATATAGAGAAAAAACTTTGAAACTTACCATGTTTACAAAATGATTATAAACGAAATTACAGATTAATTTTTGGTATTTCGTTAGCGGGAAAATATTATTTCACATAGACGCCATTAACTGTCAAATGTCAACCGGCATAAACGCTTAGCCGCTTGGCGTTGTTATACGTCAGTCGTCAACACCAATTTGAACCATAGACTAAAATATTAGGTAAAATAATAAGACAGTAAAAAGAAATATTGTCCTGTATATGAAACAAAACAAAAAGGTACCGTTATTATTTAATATCAATAATAGAATCTTAATATTGTCAATTAAAACTTAATCATTTAATAATTTTAATGAGTAATATAAAATATATTTATTGTATGAAAATAAGCAGTTTACACATATTTTTGTTAAATATGATTGCATGAACTATCATATCAATCAATTATACGTATTGGTACTATCTATGCATTTAAATTTTTGAGTCAAAGCTGCTGAGAACGTTAAAGTAAATGACAAGAAAGTGCAAAAAGGCGACCGGAGCTGAAACACCTAATTTGTTTTTTTAAACATCTCTGATAAAATTATGACTATAGATATAGTATCTGGATGACCAAGCTTTTTCTCACCATTTGAGTTGGTAAATCGTGATTTTTATAAATTATATTTAGGTAATTGGAGCAGTTTGCGAGATATATTAATACAGTGTGTATTAATACCATATGTTACAGGTAATCTGGTTAATTCAGGTATTCTATACAAAAACTCGGCAATGTATAAAATATCTGGAACGTCCAGTCAATATATGAAATATTATGAATATTATTGTCCATTACATACTTTTCCTAGGTAATGAATAAAGTTCCTAGGGATTGCATATTGTACCTGCTGTTCCAATAGCAACATATAAAATTAAAAGATCTTGCTCTATATTCCTATACTAGTGGGCGCACGCGGCTTCACCCGCTTATTTGCATCCTTAGGGGTGAATTCTAAAAAACCACGAAACACGTGTTCAATAAAATATTTTTAAGAGTCTGAATTAAAATTTTTATAAAAATCGGTGGCGATTTCAAGATTTTTCTGTATAAACTTTCAACCCCTTATTTGAACCCTTAGGGGGTGAATTCTGAATAACCATGAAACACGTGTTCAATGAAATATTTTTAAGAGTCTGAATTTCAAATTTTATAAAAATCGGTGCCGATTTAATTTTTTTTCCATACAAACTTTCAACCCCTATTTCATCCCTTTAGGGTTAAAATTTTTTAAAATCCCTTCTTAGTGGAGGTCTAGATTATGAAAATAAACATCTGTCGAAATTTCACGTTTCTACCATCAGCGGTTACGGCTGTGCGTGCGTCTTACCTCAGTCAGTCACACGTTTATATAGATTCGAGCTGGAAGTTTAGGTTTTCAAGTGGAATTTAAGGTAGGATAAGACAAAAACTAAAAAAATAACTAACCTAACCTAATGTGGCTTTAATAAAATAAAATTATATTTAGAATATTTAGTATATTTAGAATTTTAGTCAATTATAGTTTTAGAACAAAAGTGAAACAGGGGCCGTTCAAGTATTACGTAAACAGTTTTTTTGCAATTATTGCCCCCCCCCCCCCTCCCCTATGTCATGAAAAATAAGCAATCCTCTTACCCCCTCCCCCAATGCTTACGTAAATATTGGCATATACATTTTTTTAAGTTATTTTTTATTGATATTTTATTTGTATCTACATATATAAAAGGACATGTTCCCACTGGCTAAGGGAAGACGCACGCGCAGCCGTAACCGCTGATAGTAGAAACGTGAAAATTTTTACAGATTTATAATTTCGAATTCTGTTAAATTTGAAAAAAATTTACCCTAAAGGGATGAAATAAGGGTTGAAAGTTTGTATGGAAAAAAAATTAAATCAGCACCGTTTTTTATAAAATTTGAAATTCAGACTCTTAAAAATATTTCAATGAACACGTGTTTCGTGGTTTATTTTAACTCATCCCCACGTGCAAATAAGGGGTTGAAAGTTTGTATATAAAAATCCTTAAATCGCCACAAATTTTTATAAAATTTGAAATTTAGACTCTTGACAATGTGCCATTCCCGCTAAATAGATATAATAAACTTATATAT
>DWMY01000419.1:0-26155 GCA_018249775.1 Heliconius hecalesia formosus
TCAAGTATCTCTGTATGAGTATTTTATTACAATTGAATTAGCGGTTTGGCCCTGATTGCGTAACAGACAGACAGACAGACAGACAGACAGACAGAGTTACTTTCGAATTTATAATATAGGTATGGATTATAGAATAATTAGAAATTTGTATAATGTATAACGTACAGATTAAACTACTGGTATTTTTAACATTTTTAAAGGAGGAGGAGGAGGCGTGGGGTTTTCCAGGAGGGGCGGGTTCGAGTCCCGCTACGTTCAATTTTTATACGTTTTCTAAATAAGTATAAAGAAGTATTAAACTACTTGTCTTGAAAAGTTGAAAATTGGTATATAGGTGCATTAAATGTAGAGAATTCCTCGAAATTACTACTACTATTACTTAGTAGTAGTAGTAATAATAATCTAGTGATAGGGAAATAAAAGAAAGTTTTACATTTGACATCTTAAAGTGACGCAATCTTTATGATATTATGATAAGTGTATAATAATTAAAAAAATATTATGTACTAGGGTTGTAAAAAATATTTTATTCCATTATTTAATAACTTTCCAAATAGTATTAAGACGTGTACAACAAAAAAAAATCAGCTTCATTTCATTCCCCATTTACCGCCGAATTTTGAAGGGATTGCGTGTTGAGTGGCTTAACTCTACGATGCTCGTTGCTTTGACACCAGAGCGAAGAAATTAAAATATAAATTTAAATAAATATTTCATTTCCTCGAGTGGGGATCGAACTTCTTCTTCTTTCATCCAGCGCGCGTGGACGGCAGCTAGGGTACGGCGTCAGGGCGGGAGCCCTCTGGCCGTGATATCTGGCGGCGCCTATGACGATAGGCGCGTCCTTGGGGTGGGCGTTTTAAGCCCGAGGGATGTGTGCTTACCCCTGGGTAAGCACCGTGCGTGGGAGGCGGGGGAGACGGGATGAGCGTATGCCACCTGGGCGGTCAGCTCAGCCGGGTGAGACTCTCGGTTACCCGAGATAGGCCCAGCTTAAGCGACCAGCGACCGAGGTGGCGCTCAGGAGTCGGAGTCCCCCTTCTCCACCGCCTCTTCAACCCAGATGACAAGTGCGCCCCAAGTGAGCCGGGATCGAACTCACAGCCAGTCACGCTTAAAGTCACACTTTGCGCCTCTGCGCCTACGACTGGCCTCACGTCTACCGCAAAAGAATTTAAGAATCCAATTATAGGTATGTTTATTCCTTGCTTAATTAATATTTATTTATTAAAATAATATCTAATAATTTATTACATAAAACCACTTGAAGTTGTTTATTTAAGATAACTTAAGTACCTAGTTATATATTAGTATTTAAGCTCAATACAAGAGAATATTGCTCTTTTTGAATGAACAAAGTTTCTATAGAAACCTTAATTTATTGCACAATATTGGTTTTCTTACTTGACTATCTCCATTTCAATTATATAGATTTGCACAATATAACAATTTCAATGAACTAGTTCTAGACTTCATCTAACTGCTGTAATTAAACAGGCTCGCTTGTATATTTAGAAGTACGGCGTCGTCGAGTAAATTTCTGACGCGAAATAACTGTAACTAAATAACACCTTATGTTTTTTTATTTAACATTTTTAAAGTGTTATTCCACATTTAGGAAAGAAAAATACTTATTTAGAAAACGTATAAAAATTTGAACGTAGCCGGACTCCAACCCGCGCCTCCTGGTCGGTTTCCAGGAGGCGCGAGAAGTATTTGACACCTTATGTTTTGATCTTACATATAAAAAAAATATTAATGAATTATTATTAATTAATATATTCATTTTTCCGCTCTGGCACCCCTCACTCAACACGCAATGCTACGAAAAATTCGGACCAAATAGGGACTTCTCTTTATTACAAACAGTACCTATTATAGGTAACCGAAACACGCTTCACAGCTTAAACCTACACAATTGAGATCCCCTAGTCACTTTATTAATAAACCGAGCTTAGTTACCAATGGCCGAGAATATTGAATGAATTCTATTGAGTATATGAGTGCATACAAGTGACGATATGCCAATACTCCACATAAGCTGTTGTATTGTGCATAGTAAGCAGGTTTAGCATAACGTTTGAGGTCGATTTGAGCTTGTGATTTTTATTGTTTCAAATTTATTTTGGATACTTTGTGGTTTAGTGCTTAGTCAATCTAGTAGTAAAATCTTCGATTCTCGACTACAGACAGAATTTCAATTATGTTTTTTTTCTATGAAAGATGATAACTTATCAAATTAGTAGTAGATAATAACTGTAACGTGACGGTTGTCGGTTCGATCCTCACTCGAGGGAATGTATTATTATTTATCAATATTTTATTTTTTCCGCTTTGGGACTAAGGCAAAAGCTTGGCGTTGAGTTTCACCACTCAACTCGTAGTGCCTCGAAAAATTCGGCGGGAAGTGGGGAACGGAGTGTCTTTACACTAGGTTCCCTGAGCCTACCCTGATATGTGTGGGATATATACATTAAACTGATTTTTTTACTTTTCTAACAGTGCTTAAATCTTACTTTTTGTTTTCGTATAATACCATAATATGAAAGAAAAAGTCATATTCAACTGCCGTCACTTAAGAATGAGCTACGTTTGTCAGAGTCTTAATGTTAAGCCTTTTAATGTAATAAAAAAGACAATTATTCGTGTTCTTATAATTTAAAGGCCTTTGCAAAATATTAGTCTTCAGAGTTATTTCATTAATATAATGTATACCTACCTAAAAAAAAAAACAAAAATCACGCTTTTCTACACATGCTATAGAATTAAATATATGAGTAAACTCAAGTGGTAATCACTGAAGATTTCCACTATTTAAGTCCTGGCTCCGCCATCATACCAGCTTGATGACACCATATTATTGGATGATCACCAAATCTACGTATCACCAAACTTTATTATGATACATAATTATAAGTGAAATTCTATCCATATTTATATTATAAATTAGAAAGTAACTCCGTTTGTCTGTCTGTCTGTGACGTAATCACGTCCAAACCGCTGATCTGATTGTGATAAAATTTCATATAAAGATACTCGAGGGTCTTGGGATGGATGTAGGCTACTTTTTTTCTTACATTTCTAATAGTCTCGATATTTGATATGCAATTTTTTTTGCCATGTAAATTGCAACCGGCGCTACGCAACAAGAAAGTTCTTTGTTTTAAAAAAATATCGCCCAAAATGGGCTTCTTGAAAGCTAAACATGGCGTGCGCTGACTCAATCTTACGAGACACAGAAAAATTATATTGTACATATGTATTAACCTTTAAAAAAACCTTAAAAGTCTGCGATGGTATATGTTTATCTCTGAAGGTTTAGCCACAGTAATTATTTTAATATATTTAATTTAGGTTTAATTTTATCGGATTAATGTTAATGTATGTTTTGCTTTAATTTGGTATTCATCCTTATCAAAATAAATAGAATAGTCACCTTTAGTATTGATATTATACTTCACTGTACATAATAATCAGCTTCACGCTTCTTCACGCAGCTATCCCGCACACAGTAGGGTAGGCAGAGGGAACCTAGTGTTAAGACACTCCGTTCCCCACTTTCTGCCGGATTCTGGAGGCATTGCGTGTTGAGTGGCAGAACTCAACGCCGCGCTTTGCCTCGACACCAGAGCGAAGAAATGGAAATATAAATTTAAGTAAATATTTCATCTCCTCGAATGGGGAACGAACCCACAACCAGTCGGTTTTTCAGTCACACTTTGTGCCGCTGCACTCCGACTGGCCTCAGTTCACTGTACATCATTATAATAAATCCTTCAGGAGATATCACTGATTCCAAATGACCTAGCCTATCGCCTCTCAACTCTCAACATAAATAAGCTGTAATAAGCGTATAAGAATTTCGACGTAGCTCGATGTGGACGTATGGCTTAGTAGGCCAGAGCGCTTGGACGGTTTACAAAGAAGCGCGGGTTCAAATCGCGCTACGTTCAAATTTTTATAGATTTTCTTAATAAGTCTTTTTCTTTCCTAGGTGGAATAACACTTAAAAAAAATTATATAAAAAAATAAGCTTACTTCCCCCACTTTAGGTAGAATTCTGGAGGAATTGCATATTGAGTGGCGGAACTCAACGCTGCGCTTGGCCTTGTTAACAGAACGAGGAAATGAAAATACTAAATGTTTCATTTCCTCGAGTGAAAAACGAACTTACAACCTGTCTCGACTGACCTCAATAAAGTTGTAATCGCGAGATTGCAATATCTAAAGACATCGCAATCTCGCGTTTGTTTTGACGTATCAACGTCGAAAATTTCGATGGAAATGGGAAACGGAAATGGTGGGGAACGAATAAAATGTAGTATCGATTGGCGAGAACAGCCCTCGCTGTTTTGCCACGTCAATCATAGTGCGTGACACTTCAGACGCTTTATTCACCTTTGAGGAAATGAAACCGTGAAAATGACTTATATTGTTGTTGGTGTCGAAATTCTTATATTTAGTTTGCTATTATATTTAATTAATTTTATTTTTAATGTGTTTGAAACGTGACACAATAAAAATTGGTCTATTTTTACTTTTACTTTTATATTCAAAAATGAAAAACTTATATATAAAATATTGATTTTTCACTCCAAATTCATCTGTTTAAATTCTCAATCATCATCATACTTCAAATTCATCTCATTTTATGTTTTTTTTTTATTTTATTTTAATAAAATTTATATTTTTAATTAATATATATACTCTTAAAATGAATAAGCTTAAGATATTACAAAGTATAATATTAAAAATATATATTTTTTATGACTGAAAAATATATAAAAGTATCCTATAACGTAGAATGAAACGTGTTCACCGTAAAAGTACAAGTACAAGGAGTAACGCAACTCTCATGGCGACATACTCGTAAACAAGGCCGAAACTTGACAAATATGTTTAACTGCTGCTCGCGTACTAAAAGACACCAGCACGTCGTTCCGTCGTAAAGTCGCCGTAGTGAGGAGGGCCTCATGATCACTCAGTTAAGAAGCAAATAAACCATTTTATATCCCTCTTTTATTTCCTGCAACTGAGTAACAGGTAGATGCCTCGCCTCGTTACCCTTAATTTTATGTCAGGTTTCTGTTTTAAGAGGCCAAATGATTGATATGTAAAATTTATTGAGATCTGTTGGATAAGGTAACATTTTTTTTTTTTGTTATTTTTAATAAATATATTTATATAGTTATTTCATGATCGCGTCCCCTGCGTTACGAGATTATATTTATTTTCATTGCTCTCATCTAAATTGTAATTAAATCAGCTTCACGATGTATGCTGCATATAGCAGGGTATTGATAGGGAACCTAATGTTAACACACTCCGGTTCTCACTTTCGAGTGGCGGAACCCAACGCCGGGCTTTAGCTTTGGTACCAGAGCGAAGAAATAAAAATATTAATAAATAACAGTCATTTGGATTTTTCATTTTTCATGCACCTTGAGATTCGTATGTATGAAGGTTAACCTCGTTTGCAATGCAGATTCGCTCGACGTTTATTTTTCCTTATTTTTTGCTATAATAATTTCCTTGATTTTCTTATAGAAAAACAGGAATTATTTCTCAAATATAAAGCTGCTGTTTCGTGACTTTAATGATATTCGATGTTTTATTCAAAAACAGTATTGTAGAGATTTGTAACGTAATAAGGTCATCGTGGCGCAGTGGTATAGTGTGACTGTACACCGATGTGGGTTCGATTTTACTTAGGGGAATTAATTATTTTTAATTCCTCGATCTGGTGATAAGATAAAGCGCAACGTCGAGTACCGCCACTCGACACGCAATGTCTCGAAATTTGGGCGGTGCTTGGGAAACGGAGTGTCTTAACACTAGGTTCCCTATGCCTACCCTGCTGTGTGCGGGATACAGCGTGAAGCTGATATTTATTTATTTTTTTTCTATATTTAGATCCACGTAGCGATCCAGGAGGGGGAGGGGGCGCAACCGATAATGACATGGTTGAAGAAGATGAAAATTGCTGTCACCAGTGCGTCGAGAGGTGCCCCGCTCCCATACGCGCCGTATGCGATACACACAGATTTGACAATTTACATGTAAGTATTAGGTTCTAATTCCTACTAATATTATAAATAGAATAAATGTAAATGTTGGATGTTTGTTCCAATTTCATGCAAAATATTAGTGTTCTTTTCATTTAATTTTTATGAAGATGGATTTATTGTTTTGGAAATAGCACAGTAATAGCAATTACGTCGTTGTTGCATTGAATAAGCGATACGGTAACTTAAATGACGTGCAACAAGAGAAATATAAATTTTCTAAAGTACTAATATTTCGACACTCGATTAGTAATATTCTTCTATTTTAGTACTGAAATCAAACGTCAACAACCAACCATAATAAAGCTGTGCTGGAAAGCAATAAAGTGAAGAATTTACAGCCAATAATCCATCCGAATGGATGGGAACGCAAATTCCACACACAACACGATGTCGAATAAAGGCATAGTGACTTTCCACGGCCAGCTAGTACTGTTTGAATGTGAAATGTACGATCGCTTACGTAAGGGGAACAACTGAGAGGTCCCCTTAAAATTAGACACGCGCCATTGTAGCCAACGGTTGTATTATGAAGAGAAATACTATTGATGCTATATTTATGATTGTATTCAGCGTATAGTAGGGCAGACAGAGGGGACCTAGTATTAAGACACTCCGTTCTCCACTTTCCGCCGTATTTTCCAAGCATTTCGTACTGATTGGCAGTGCTCAATGCCGCAAATCTCATGAATAATATACATATTATATTTTGGATATTGTTTATATTTAGTACGTATTTAGACAGTTGCAATATATGTATCGTGTTCGTATCAAATTATGCATGTAGTGTTGTAATTTAAAACAGAGTTTACCAAATACATAATAGGTATCAAAGGTTTCATGTTTACCTTTTAGTTCGCTGGGTGAACACCTAAAAAGTAAACGAAACATTATATCACCAACTTACCACTAATATAAATGCAAATTAACTTTATAAATAGTTTCTATATTAAAAGCTTATTTTGTCACTTTTGTTATTTTTATAATAATAATGATAAACGATACTAAGTATAGATTATACCTATCGTTGGATAAAAATGATGAGTTAAACGGTACGAGAATCATTTTGCATAAACGAATAAATTTAAATTAAAATTTACATAATCCATTGATTCGCCCTTTCTAATTATCGGTTAATTCGAATATTTTAATTTAAATTTGACATAATTATCAATCGTTATTTTGTGTCTGTTATGCACCTAACTTTTTAACCGACTGCAAAGAAGGGATTATGTTTTATGCGCGTGTCTTGTATGTATGTATGTAATATTCTTCATTACCTCGTATCTCCAAAACCAGGCCCTTACATATGAGGACGTTAAAGAGTTCCAAAATAGAAACCCGACTGCATAAGAAAAAAAAACAAGCTAAATAGTTCATTAGAATTGGCAGTCGGTTAACTCTTATGAATATAGGGCTTTTTTCTTTCTTTTTAGTTTTATGTAGTTGTTTTTTGTTTTTTAATAACAATTTTATTTAAATGTACAGTTAATTATAAGGAAATAATGTTCTTAGCCTCCATCATAGTAAGACAAAGGTATTTCAAAAAAAAATATGAAAAGACGGATTGCTTAACTGCATTGATGGGACGGCAAAACATCAGCACAGGTGCACGTTTATCCATACACAATGCAATGTTGGTGCTGGCTCTATCATACGGTAGCGAAACGTGGGTATTACAGAAGAAGAATAAAAGAAAGATGAATGCTGTAGACATGCGATTTCTTCGTAGTGTAATACACGAAGTTAGTTTAGCTGGCCGAATTCACAATGAAAAGATACATGGATACATGAAATGGCACTAGGATAGGAGCACGTCGAGAGAATGAGTGAGGAAAGAATAGCAAATATATTTATGAAGGTAGAATGAGTAGTGAGAGGGCCGGGGGGAGACCTTGGTGGACCGTCGCAAGCAGTATTGATGACACCGGAGGAAGATCACTTTCAAAACATGAGGATCCTCCTGGAGTGTTTGTATTGAAGACACCGGATGAGGTGAAAGAGATACATTTAGAGAATGAAATTAAGGAACCGTAGCGTTAGGCGCTTTCTCTCTAGCTTTATCCCTAACGGGGTGTTACGAATAAAGATGAAGCTAAATAAATTAAATTTAAAATATATTTTTTAATTAGTATTATATACTAATACTTAAAGGAAAAAGGCCTAATATAAAATAGTCTTAATCTTTATAACATTTGATGTCCAATCACAAATCCTGTCTTAATAAATTTAAATCCACCACAAGCAGTACGTGTACACGTCGGTTTGTTTACACAAATAGCTTTCGTAATAGTTAGCCGCGCCCGTGAGCTCGGCTAATTCTCGTAAGCTTATTGTTACTGGAACACTCGAGCGTTTACACACTAAATAAACCTAGCTGTTCATGTTTTATGGATAGATAAATATTTTTAATAAACATATTAATTATTAATTGAGTAGCTTTTTTTTTTATTTTTAAGTTTCAGTACTATATTCTGAAGCTTTTTTTTTTTTAAAAAATCTACCTGTTAAAATGAATCCCTGTAACCTGTGCACACAACCTGTAGATGTAGAATGGTAGTGGGTTCAATGCGATGATCTGGATGGTCGTTACATCACGTCACACTCAATAATTCTAAAATTATTGAAAAGTGAGAAATATGTGTGATTAACCCAAAGCTCTGTGCACCTAACAAGGATATAGAAAAATAGAAAAGATTAACTTAGAAACTTTATCTAAAATATTCATTTATATCATGATTATTTAGACATAATTATTTTGAGGCCAGTCGTGGCGCAGGGGCACAAAGTGTGACTGTAAAATCGATTGGTTGTGGGTTCGATCCCTACTTGGAGAAATGAAATATTTATTTACATTTCTATTTTCATTTCTTCGCTCTGGTATCAAGGCAAAGTGCGGCGTTAAGTTCCGCCACTAAGCACGCAATGCTTCCAGAACTCGGCGGAAAGTGGGGAACGGAGTGTCTTAACACTGGGTTCCCTCTGCCTACCCTGCTGTGTGCGGGATACAGTGTGAAGTTGATAATAATAAATAATTATTTATATTCAAAAGGTTACTCAAGATAAAGAATTTAGCTTATTTTCTACTACTCATTTTAGACTAGATAACTTTTAGTTTTACTGTACTGTTTGGCTGTGTACCAGATGATAAAATTGCAATGAAAAATTTAATAAATTCACGTTGCTAAAAATTTTAACTAACCTGAGTTGAGCTTTGTTTTTAAAATTTGTTCTTCAATAGACTCTCGTGGTTTTTTGCATGTCACCAAAATGAAAGTAAATGTTTTAAATATTTTATGTATGAACATACCTGTTTGTTTAACCGTATCAACGTTGAAAACTATTGAATATATTTTTGTGTGAAAGTATACAAAGTTGAATGTGAAAGTAAATAGTAGTATTTTTTATATTCACGCTGTTCTTCACACAATCTTCACATAGCAGAACAGGCAGAGGAAACCTGGAAACTTTGCCTTTTTAACAGAGCGAGAAAATATTAAATATCTCATTCCTCCGAGTGAAAATCGAACCTACGACCATAGCTTAAAATATATATACAGTCGCACGCTTGTGCCCCTGCGGGTTGTTGCTGCGCTGTGGCTGCGGGATGTTTTCAATGCCTAAGAGACTTTTGTTCATCCATAGAAAGTTCACGTTGCAATGTATTTTTTTTTTATTTAAGATAAATTAATATCTATTAATGACAAAATCTTTGATTCTTTGGTATGTTACAACACGGTGTTAATACTTTTTATATTAGATGTCACTATAAGTCTGTCAATCACATTATAAACAAACGCAAATAAGTAACAAAATAAATAATAGTGTAGTTCAAGCGGACGAAGCCGAGAGCGGGTCGCTAGCTATAATTGTAATAATAAAATTTTCTAAATGTTTGTCTTTGTTAAGCATATCATGTAATTTCTATTCAACAAATAAGACGCCTTCTTTCAATATGTTTCAATGTGCAAAAACATTTTAAAATATTATAACTATATAACTATATATTTTACATTATATGTTTATTTTAATTTAAATTGTAACATACAAAATGTCCGCCTACATAAATAATATTTCGTATATATCTCATTTCTGTACTCGAATCTTTCTGCAGCGGACAGTTTACGTAAAACACAAACGGACCACACATTCATATATAACGATAAACAGGCTAGCCCTTTTATCTGCTGCTTTTTGAGTAATATCGAAAGAAATATACAATAACCTTGATGTAATGAAGAAGTAAATATTTATGTTTAGGAAGATAATTGGTTTTTGTATTGGAAATATGATATTTTAAACATTTGTATTAGTAGCGACTCGTACGCGGCTTCGAGGGACACAAGGATGTGGCTGGAACGCGATGGGTGTGGGTTCGATCACCACTTGGGGAAATTATTTATTATTTATTAATCTCACAAAGGCAAAAGCCCGGCATTGAGTTTCACCATTCAACACGCAATGCAAGTGGGAAACGGAGTGTCTTGACACTAGGTTCCCTCTGCCTACCCTGTTATATATAGCGTGAAGCTAATTTATTTAATTTTAATTTAATACTTTGAATTTTGTTCGACAGCGCACTTGAGGTTACGTTATCGTAATTTCCATAAGGATTTTTATTTATTGTGGAAAAAAATACATCCTATGTTGACAAAAGCTATGTAACTTTGAGCATTACATGTTTTTTTTTGTTGCATATATTTGTATATGGTTAGTTTAAACCACTTAACGAGTTTTGGCCGTTGGCAGTTGCCCAAGTTGAAATGAATTCAGAACCGAATCGATAAGATACGTGACATGATCCTATAATGAACAATAATAAAAAATAAATTCGAAAAAGGCCCACGAAAGTTTCTATTTCAAGTGTTTCATTTTAAGATGAAATTGCTCCCGGTACTAGCGAGAGCGTCACATTGAGTGAAGAACTTGCTCAGATGGTTTTTGCACGACGAGAGAATGAGTAAGAAAAGAATGGCAAAAAAGATATGTAGAGCAAGAGTGAGTGGTAAGGGAGGCAGGAGAGACCTCGCTAAACCTTCAGGACTATATTTCTGATGATTGATGATACTGGGAGAAAGTAATGTAAAAAACTTGAGATATATGACAGTGGACAAGGTGGCGCTCCGGTCTCCCTGGCTACCCCGCTAGGGATAAAATGTTAAATAAAAAAATAGTGCAACTATACCAAATAATAATAATTACAAAATATAAAAATCAAATCAACTACACGGTGTATCCCGTACAGCAGGGTAGGCAGGGGAAACCTAGTTAGTATTAAGACACTTTGCACTCAATTTTCCACCGAACTCTGAAGGCATTGCTCAACGCTGTTAAATGGCAGAACTCAACGCTGTACTTTCAACGAATAAATGAAAATTGAAATTTAAATATATATTTCATTTTCGCCAAGGGGGATCAAACCCACAACTCAATAATATAAAATATCAATTAAGCACTTACCAATATCAGCATAACTTTCACTGTGGAATATCAAACTTGATTGCAGCTTTGCGTGAAACGTCAACAAGCAACACATTGTATATGATTCAAATTAGCAATACATCTAGTATACTATGAAAGGTTAATCTCGAGATTGAGGCGCTTTATGGGAAATAGGTTTGATTGACGTTGACTATTGAAATTGTGAACTGTTTATTAACTATTAACTAATATAACAACTTGACTCGAGAGGCCGGTAGTGGCGCAGGTGCATAAGCGTGCGTCTGTGAATGCGACAGGTTATGGATTCGTTTCCCACTTGATGAAATGAAAAATTGTTTTTTTTTTTAATTCCTCGTTCCTATGGTGACGAGGCAAAAACGTGGCATTGAGATATGCCACTCAACGCGCGACGCGAATTAGGCGGGAAGGGGGAACGGAAGTGTCCTAATGGGATCTTCGCTTCTGGGAGTGTCTTCGCTTTTTTCAAAACATGGAAACCTAGTGTTAAAACACTCCGTCCCTACAAAGACTCTTCAGTTCTCTACTTTCCGCCGAATTCTGGAGGCATTATATATTGAGTGGCGGGACTCAACGCCGCGCTTTGCCTCGTTACCAGAGCGAGAAGAAATGAAAATAATAAATATTTCATTCCCCCTAGCGGGAATCGAACCCATAACCGTTAACAATCGCACAGCCAAATTTATAGTAGATGAACCTAAAACATAAGAAATCAATCAAATAAATTAATATAAATAAAGTAAATTTTAATTTTGCGCACTCACAGCGCCATTACTTAGAGCTCGTAAGTTCTAATTATAACATCCTCAATTTTGCCTAGTTAAGGAAGTCCTCCGAAATAATCAAGTGACGAGGAGGCAAGAAATTGGGGCAAGAGAGAAAAAGTTGATGCAGTAGGGTACCCTGTAAACGTTAATTTATTTTACGCTTCCTCCGCGCGGTTATTTGAAAAGTTTCAAATCGGATAAGGGGAGCCGTCAACTCGGTCTGTCTGCGAGTTTACTTATCGTCAACGTAGCATAAATGATAACACTTTTACTTTGGTGCAAGAAATTAAATGTAATTTTGGGGCCAGTTGTGGCGCGGGGGCACAGGGGTGCGACTGCAAACGCGACTGGTTGTGAATTAAATATTTAATATTTTCATTTTTCCTCATTCTGGTAACGGGGCAAAGCGCGGCGTTGAGTTCCACCGCTCAACACACAATGCCTCGAGAATTCGGTGGGAAGCGGGGAACGGAGTGCCTTAACACTAGGTTTCCTCTGCCTACCCAGCTGTGTGCGGGATACAGCGTGAAACAATAAAAAAAAAAGTACCACCAATTCATAAAAAAATAATAATTTCCTATTCACACGAGTATTAATATTATCTAATTGGTTTTGGTATTGTTTCAATTATTAAACGAGCTCGTTCCCTATAATACCAGATATTGTCAGTCATTAACACGTTACACACAAATATGCCTATTTAGAGCACACACAGCTTGAATCATGATATTGCCTAAAGCGGTAAATTGCATCTATTTTATATTTAATTTGATGTTTATGTTTGTGTTTGTGATTTACATATTATGTGGGTTTGTCATTTTCATATTGAAATCTATTAGGTTTTTAAATTTTTATATTGATATTAACAAAATTAAATTTAAAGTAAAGATTTGAATGATTCGTTTGATTGTGAGTGGTGAGAGATGCCGGAAGAAACTTCCTTCGAGTACTGGAGGAAGGTCACGTAAAAAGCGTAAGGACCCTGAAGGACATGTATTAAGAGGTTGATGACAATGGACGAAGTGTAAGAGCTACACAGAAACCGTGGTGTTTGGTGCTTGGTTCACCCTGACTACCTGGATAAATCATGAAGTGTTGAGAAAATATCTAGATTATACAAGAAAAATCTTTATTGGTCTTGTGAGACAATATGTTGCTTTATTTTAGCCATTCAATATCAATTCTTTTCAAGTACATTCGTCAATTATTATTTAATTACTACCTTTCACTCTAAACCTGAGACTGAACAATACGCAATTTCCTACACTAACATATGGATCTATACATACATATTGAGTTACGGAACAGTTGTCCATAATGATCAGTTACTAGAATTTCACAATCAATTAGCGTCTACACAAATTTCAAGGCATCAACAAGTTGTTAGGTGAAGCGAAAGGTAATTCAGGTTCCAAACTAGACTACCATGACGTGGTTGGTACCTGCACGTATTGATTGGGGCATCTCCAAGAGATAAGCTAGCACTAGTTGATTTATAAGCTTTGTGAACATATGTATGTGTGTTCTAGCCTTCGTAACGCTAGTGGAGCAGCGTGAAGGCGATTGGAGTGGATTCGATCTACATACAGACGGGATAATTATTATATTTAAAGTATTTTTATTTTCACGCATTCAGTCAGAGTTCAGATTCAGTCGAAGCCCGGTTTCACATTTCGTAACGTAAATGTTAACTAAGTATAATGTTGACTAAGTTAGGGTCAATTAAGGACTACGTTGGACCAGCAAGAGTAAATTGTATTCTTCTACTTCTACCAATAAATTTTCGAGCGGAGAGAACCGAGCGAGCAGAAAGATTTGAAGGAACTCGCTCAGTTCTACGGAGCTGGGGCTGGAGCGGATTATAAAGAATAAAAGAAAAATTGGTGGAAATGTAAACCTATTTTATTTAAAAGGACTCCGTTCCGCTTAAGCATTATTTGCGCATTCGTATTTCTCAATGGAAACTGGCCTAACAATTGGTTTTCTCCGCCTACCTTGCAGTGGGGGAAAAGTGAAGTGAAGCTGCCTTTTTTATGCACGTTCTCTCCAATTTTGTGACTACCTACCTCGTTAAGCAAAATTTTACCTTCAGTAGTTCATTTTTCTATGCAAATTGTAAATATCGCATATAGCAACCACAATTTTGTTGATGCTGTAAAATGTTGGCAGCAGAAATCCAACATGGAGGAACGAAAAATTCTAATTTTATCTATTTATTAATCGGGTATTCTAGGGTCGTACAATTAAATTTTGATCACAACTTCAATCACTTCTTCTTTTTTGTCAACACTTTTTTGTAATTAAATGTTTTAATAAAATCAGCTTCACGCTGTATCCCGCACACTGCAAGGTAGGCAGAGGGAACCTAGTGTTAGGACACTCCGTTCTTCACTTTCTGCCGAATTCTGGAGGCATTGCGTGTTGAGTGGCAGAACTCAACGCCGCGCTTTGCCTCGAAACCAGAGCGAAGAAATGGAAATATACATTTAAGGAAATATTTCATCTCCTCGAGTGGGATCGAACCCACAACCAGTCGATTTTACAGTCACACTTTGTGCCCCTGCGCCACGACTGGCCTCAAATGTTTTTATATTAACGAAATATATATATACGGTAAGTGAGACGTCGGTTGACCTTCGAAAACTTATTATCGAAGATACTGGAGGAAGGTCACGTAAAAAGCATGAGGACCCGCCCCCGAGCGCATTTAAGAAGAGGTTGATGACAGTGGACGAGGCGAAAGGCGCTCCGTTCTCTCTGACTACCCCGCTAGAGATACAGCGTGGAGAAAGATTAGATTAGATTAGATATATATATATAAATGACATTTTGTACATATTACTATACATTAATCACCAAAACAAAATTTATAAACGACTTGGTAAAATTAATTATGTAATTAGTTAATTAAATATAAAGCAATAAGTCTTGCGCGAATTGGGGCGTGGACATAAGTCAACGTGATATTAAAAGCTTGAAGCCAAGATTTTTCAAGGAAATTACAAAATGTGAAATGTTGTTAGTGGCGTCTTTATTTTAGATAAAAGTAGGTATATACTGATAATATTATTTAGTAATCGTGTTAAGTTCTATGTTATGTTGTCACGGCGGAGATTTTACAAAGATAACTGTCTAGTATAATGAGGATTAGAAATAATACATTTATTCATAACAAACAACGAAATATATTTTTCTTTCCCCTAATGGCAGAGTAGTGGGAGGGAGCTTAGTATTGAGGCATCCTGTTCTTTATTTTCTCCCCAATTTTCGACACATTTCGTGATGAGTGGCGGAGTTCAACGCCGCGATTTGTCTACCAAGCTAGCAAAGCAAGCTAGAGTAGCGAACATAAAAAAATATGTGTTATGTTGGTGTTAGCGCGCAGTTATTAACCCGAACCTAGCTTGAAGCTATTGATCAGAGTCGTTTGAGTGGAAAAAGGACCGTGATCTTGGAAAAACGATCAACTGATTATATCATCTGTAGGTACATTAAAATATTACTAAATTTCTTAATTAAAATATTTTTATCTATAATAAGCATGCCTATATAAAACTGTTTCGTTACTGAGTGACTGTTGAAACTACAGAACTTAAAAAGATGTAACTCAGAGGAATTAAATTAACGTTAGGGACTGTAGGGGAGCGTTAAGAGGAAACGGAAACGAGTACACATGGCATTTTCTATTGTACTCCTAAGTCCTATGCAAACAAAGTTGCGGGTCTATCGTACTTTTAATGGAAATAATTGTTAAAAAAAAACCAGACTTCAAATAGTAAACTAAAAAGTAGATGTTCGCTTATTCGTCCTTTTGTCGCGCTTACACTTAATTGAAATTTAAGACTTATATAGTTTTCTCATTAATGGCATTGGCAGAATTTGATCAATAACAATAAAATAAAATAGACCACCCTGTGTTTAATAGCATCAGCTTTCAAATAAAAAAATAATCATCAAAATCGATCCACTCAGTCGAAAATTCTGACTTTGAGAACCTCCGCTTTTTAAAGAAGTCGGTTAAAAATGTGCAATTTTTGTGAATTGACAAAATGAATTCTTAGCATTTTATATATTCTTCAAGATTTAACGTTAAGCGTAGACAAAAAATATGATTTATCACATACAATACATTGTGTTCAGCTGGCAAAGTAACGCGACAGAAAGACATACGGGGCGGTATGTTAGGACATTGCGACACGTTTTAGTTTTCTTTGCAATATTTTAGGTTAGATATAAATCTTTCTTGTGATTTATCTTTAGTTATTGTAATATTAAAATATTAAGTTAATTTAGAATTTATAAATATGTTTCTCCTGCAATGTCGCTCGCGTAGTAAAATGGTAATAATTAAGAGAACACACGAGACAAAAGTTTTCGAGATAAATCTGACCCCAAGTAGGTACATTGCGTTACATCGAAACGATTGAAGTGATGTACTCTACTTAGCTAAAATTTGTCCCAAGAAATGTATTATCAAAAAATCTGTAGTTCCTGAGATTAGCACGTGCATTCAAAACGAACTGTACAGTTTTATAAAATTAGAATAGAAAATATTTAGTGTAGAAATACAATAGGTTTTTTTTTCAATTATTTAATTTAAATTATTTATTTATTTAATTATAATAACACATTTTAACATCCTACAACGATAAGCCTGATATTTAAATATGAAGAAATATAAAGCTATTCAGCCCTCAAATTTATCTCAAAATGTAATATGGAATTTTGTTTTCGTATAACCAATTAATAAGACAATATGGCCGAACAATAATATCCAATTATAAATCTAGTCCTTGGCGCGGAAACTTTTGATTTTAAATGCAATGATTGCGAAGTCAATTCCTATAATAGGAAATATTTTTAATAAAATATTTTTGTTTCCTTCAATGTCAAAAAAATTAAATCAAATCAGCTTCACGCTGTATCCCGCACACTGCGCCACGAAGTGTGACTGTAAAATCCACTGGTTGTGGGTTCGACCCCACTCGAGGAGATGAAATATTTACTTAAATTTATATTTCCATTTCTGCACTCTGGTGTCGAGGCTAAGCGCGACGTTGAGTTCTGCCACTCAACACGCAATGCCTCCAGAATTTGTCAGAAAGTGGGGATCGGAGTGTCTTAACACTAGGTTCCCTCTGCCTACCCTGCTGCGTGCGAGAGAGAGACAAACAATATTAATTTATTACAGGTTGAAATGCTATACCAGCGCTATTTTCTGCGCATGAACCAAACGAATATGACTCACCTGCTCGGACTCCTGCTGGCTGTGGCCGTCGGCCTCACCACTGTGCAAATAAGTACATTGATAATAGCCCAGAACTTCATCGGCGGACTGTTCTCGTTTACGGAAGCGACATATTTTGAAACACAGTATGAGTATGTATATAAATACTATATTATTATATTACATTATATTTTTTGTGTTAATATAATAATTTACTTGTTATTATTGTACAGGCGGTAGTGAATTAAAATCTTATTGTTTGTATTTTTTTATATATTCTATCAATCAATTCGGTTTGGATATTTTCACAGTCGGAAAATCAAGAGTGCAAAATCCTATAATAATATAGAATTAAAATAAAAAAAAATATGTTAATATGGCAACCGTTTCACAGTCCATTTGCAACAGCTCTACCGCCATTCTCGACGATGAGCTACTTTGACCCATCTGTATACAGGAACAGCAGCGCAAAAAGAATCTACTATGAGAAAGAGCGTATCGCTCACATCGTCAACATTGCCATCTTCGGTGTGACGTCCGTCGTCTACACTTGTGAGTATAGCTTTTTTTGTAAAATATAACTCTCCACTTTCCACCAAATTCTGGAGGCATTGCGTGCTTAGTGGCGGAATTAAACTTTTGCCGCGCCACCAGCGCGATGAAATAAAAATTAAATATACCATTTCTTCGAATGAGAATTGAACCCAAAACCAGTCGCGTTAACGGTCACACGCTTGTGCCACTACATCACGAGTAAGAGTAAAAAATTTGCAAAGCTTTCCATAGCTTGTGAGAACGCCGTACATCCTTTTTTAAGTGACATGGCACGCTCCCGTTCATCGGTCGCAGGTTTTTTCTTTGTTTCAGTAAATCTTTAGCTGATTGAAGATAGCTACCATTTAAATGACGATCTAATTAAACAGATTTTGGTCAGCAACGGATTAGGGCTGCTTACGCATGAAGTGGATAATGTTACTTGGACTTTAACGTTGTGTTAAAGTTTAAGTAGTAGTCATCGAAGTGTGCCGGTGTGTGAACCCGGCTATGTGGGGAATACAGCGTGAAGCTATTTTTCATATAAATGTATAAGTGTAAGTGCATAAATGTTTAAGGCCAGTCGTGGTACATGGGGCACGAGGAATTTAAATATTTAATATTTTAATTTTGCTCTGGTATCGAGGCAAAACGCGGCGTTGAATTCCGCCACTCAACAAGCAATACCTCCAGAATTCACCGGAAAAATGGGTAACGGAAGTGTCTTAGTGGAAGAGAGTCCTTTCTGTCTATCTTGATATGTCCAGGAAACAGCGTGATATAAAAAAGAAAGTTTAAATAACAATATAACTTTCTTCACCATTTAGGCTTGCTGGCGTGCCTCAGCCGACCAGCAATGAACGAGATCTACCTGCTGACCATTTCGTACATCGTACTCGTCACATTTTTGTTAATTGAGCTCTCCGTTGCCGCGACTGCTGTCCTGAGGTATCTATTACTTTTAAACATTTTTAAAGTGTTATTCCACACTTAGGAAAGAAAAATACTTATTTAGAAACCATTTAAATAAGAATCTATTACTATTAAATTAAATAAATATAATATGTTTTTTCTATATATTAATACTTGAAACACAAAAATTTGGGCCCCCTTTTTACGAAAATTGCGCGGACGGAGGAGTATGCAATTTGGCACACTTACAGTTTATATGTAGGAGAAGTGCAGAACGCTAATATTTTTCAATAATAATGCTTATAAAGTATATTAAATTAATTTAATAAATATAACACACCCTACCATAAATTTGACAATATATAAGTACCTACACATTAGTATCTATAAAGTGACATACACGTTGCTATGGCAACGCGTATTATTATAACCGTCGACGGGTCCCCCAGTTCTAATTAGTTTACATTTTAAGTCGTTGATCGCAAAATTCAACTAACTCTGTCACATTAAAAATGTATCACTAACTAACTTTTGCAATTTGCCTTACGACAACGTCAACGTCAACTTCAAACACCTTCAACTTCACAAATTTCATTCAAAAACGAAATTTGCCTCCATAAACCTTTTACTGGGCTTGTTCCGTGTATTACGTACACGGAGAGATTGGTGAGGTTTTCTGTTTAGATACTCTTGTGTAATGTGTGTTCAAATAACTTTTGGGTAGTCGGATGTGATCATTTACAATGATTTTGAAGTGGTATAAAAAATATTAAAATATTCATAATATATGCTCAACAAGATGCTCCTATTGTGGTAATCAGAAGTATATTATAAATAAGTTAATATCTCACCCTAACTTCTAGTAACACCGCGGATGGAAAGTCTAGTCGAGATTGCAATATATAATAATTTAATTTTTTTATGATTCTAAAATCTATTGGACGTTTGTAAGTATGGGGTGAGTATGTACGGTTTAACCTAAATGCCTATATCACTTTAGCGTAGTGACATTAGAGCATAATAATAGTGTTATTCTGTAATGTTGGCATAGCTAAAGTGATATGTTAAAATTATATGACAGGAGAAATTATTTAGAGGCCAGTCATGGTACAGGGACCCAAAGCGTAAATGCAAATGGTTGTGGGTTCGATCCCTACTCGAGGATTTTTTTTATTTAAATTAATATCTTCATGTCTTCGTTCTGGTGTCGAGGTAAAGCGCGGGGTTGAGTTCCGCCACTCAACACGTAGTGCATCCGGAATTCGGCAGAAAGTGGGGAACGGAGTGTATTAACACTTGGTTCCTTCTGCTTACCCTGCTGTGTGCGGGATACAGGGTGAAGCTAATATAATAAAATTATAA
Organism: Heliconius hecalesia formosus; assembly: GCA_018249775.1. Taxonomy (NCBI): domain Eukaryota; kingdom Metazoa; phylum Arthropoda; class Insecta; order Lepidoptera; family Nymphalidae; genus Heliconius; species Heliconius hecalesia. Next base: position 20,328 of record DWMY01000419.1, read on the forward strand.
TTTGATAAATTAAGTGATTTTAAAAATAGATAAAGTATGTAACATTAATAAATTTTACAATGAAAAAGCTAAACGATTTAGTTTACGCTTTGCCTCGACACCAGAACTAAGAAATGAAAAAATAAATTTAAAATGAATTCAGGAATTCAGTGGAAAATTCAGAATGGAGTGTCATAACACTAGGTTCCCTCTGCCTACCCTGCTGTGAAGTTCATTTATTTTTTGAATCACTCAGTGTGTACCCTATTGAATGTGTTTAGATCACTGGAGATCAGCTCCGGCACCTGCGCTTTCTTCACATACGTGACGTATGCGACCCTCCCGTTGCGACTACACGAGGCTACGATTGGCGGGTTCGCTCTGGCTGCCGTCAATATTGGTGCCCAACTGATGATGCCCAGATCTACGGACTCCCAGGTGAAAACTAAGAACTGCTGTTGGAGTAGTATAACATAGTTCTAATTAATATTATAAATGTGGAATGTTAGTTGGTTTGTTACGCTTTCACGCCAAAGCTACTTAAGAGACTATCGTAAAACATATTCTTGGATGTATTAGAAAGGACAGTGTCCTTTTTTTAACCTTTTCCTTCGGCTATAATATAAAAATAAGTTTAAGCAAGCGAAGCGGCGCTTGAGTCTCTAGTATTATGTTAAGTAAATGTATTGACCAAAAGAGCGTAGAGAGCTATAATAACCTCTTTACAGTTTCTGTAAAAGTACTGAAAATCAAATTATCTCAAAGCTTTCACAGCATCTTCCTTTATACTTGACGGTATAAATACCGCTGTCCCGTTTTATTTAATCGTGTATTTACTGTAAATGCAACAGTATTACAATCAAACTTTATTTCATAATATTATTCATTCGATAAACTCAAAGTGACATTTATATTATATTTTCTTATTATTATTTTTACTTATTACTTCATCCGCATACTATCAAAATTTTTATTTACAATATTTTTGAATGCAAAATAAAACAAAAATCCATTTATTCTTCTAAGTGTCGGAAAATGATTTTGAGAGTCTCTCTTATAGCGTGTCATTGGAGATGCCTATATGGAACAGTGGAAGACGATATAGTGATAATAATGATAATAATAGATGTATATTTATGAGACCAGTCGTGGCGCATAGGTACTGTAGAACCGACTGGTTGTGGGTTCGATCCAAACTCGAGGAGATGAAATATTTACTTAAATTTATATTTCCATTTCTTCGCTCTGGGGTCGAGACAAAGCGCGGCGTTGAGTTTTGCCACTCAACACGTAATGCCTCCAGAATTCGGCAGAAAGTGGAGAACAGAGTGTCTTAACACTAGGTTATCTCTGCCTACCCTGCTGTGTGCGGGATACAGCGTAAAGCTTATTTATATTTATTGTTTTTGTTTTCCTATACAGATCATTGGTAGCCTAGTGACATTGATCGCGTGCAACATTGCCGGTATTCTGACCCACTACCCGCGGGAGCTGGCACAGCGGCGTGCCTTCCTGGAGACCAGGGATTGCGTTGAGGCGCGTCTCGTCACACAGAGGGAGAACCAACAACAGGTTAGTTGAGTGGCTTATATTTTTTTGAAGCTAGAGTTAAACTACCCTGTTCTGTTATCTTCCGATTGCGAAAATTGCGTAATGGAGCCCAATGCCACATTCATCCAGAGTTAAAGAATTTAATCCAATACCATCTTATTTACGATCAAACAGTTTTCGATAAAAAAAAACTGTGTGCGTACTAGAAACAATGTGTTTGTGTTATAAAAAGTCATTTAGGCTGATATAAAAATTGTAATAAAACAGGAAAATATGATTTCTAAAATTTTTATCGGTCTGTTTGTCAGTTTGTACACCCACATCTTCTGAAGTACTGGACAGATTTTAATGAAACGTTTTTTGTTGTAAAGTTGTTAGACCTGGATAGTATTTACCATGATTTGATGACTATTTGATAACAAAAGTTAATGAGCGAGATGAGCAGGATACAAGAATTAAAGATCTGAGATGTCTGATGAATAATTATTCCATTCCAACTAAACTATAAGAAACAACTAAACGCCGTATTATCAAAAGTTGTTTACTATTATAAATTAAATCAGCTTCACGCTGTATCCCGCACACAGCAGGGTAGGCAGAAGGAACCTAATGCTAAGACACTCCATTCTCCACTTTCCGCCGAAGTCTGGAAGCATTGCATGTTGAGTGGTGCATCTCAACGCTGCGCTTTGCCTCGATACCAGAGCGAAGAAATGAAAATATAAATTTAAATAAATATTTCATGTCCTCGAGTAGAGATCGAACTCGTAATCAGTCGATTTTGCAGTCACACTTTGTGCCCCTGCGCCACGACTGTCCTCAATTTTTATTATTGTAGGCAAATTTTAATTAACAAAAAAAAAGACATTAAAATTGAGGCTATCGTTGCACAATGGGAAAGCTGTAATTGCTATGGTTACGCATTAAATATCCACTAGATATAAATTAATTAATTGTATTTAAATTATTTTTATTTCTCCGCTCCTATAAGACAACGTGGCGTTGAATCGTATCTCACAGTGACCCAAATTTGATACGTTGAGCTGCAACTCACACACGGTGACTTTTATTGAAATGGAAAACGGAACGGCAAAGAGCTGACAGACTGTCTTGATATTAGGCTATCTTTCATTACTAGTTGAAAGTTCCAATCACAACGGGTAGTAATTAAAAGCGTACAAAGGGTCATTAAGTCCACGCAAACCAAGGTGCATTCACAAGTATACAATATTTAGTATACCTATTAAATAAATTTATTTTATATATTTTAACAACCTAATTAAACAATATACATTATATAGAAATGTAACCTGTCCTTTTATAACGTCTATAGTGTTGAAATAAGTTTGTAAGAACGCCTTTATGTTTTTTCACACGGAAACCATTATAATCAGTTAATGGTTTGGATAGTCCGACCCTAAGAAATTACGCGTTCAATTTTCTATGTACATTGTACTGATGTATTGGAAACAAAAAATACAAAATCACCTGCTTTATTTGTATTTTTACATTTTTTTTTATTAACAAGAAGCTGTTGGAAGAATAAATAAAAATCTAAAGAAAAAAAGCACTAAATGAATGGTTACGTACGCTAGACTATTAAGAAATAGAAGATATTATGAAGGTTAATTAATTAATTAGCTTCCCGCTGTATCCCGCACACAGCATGTTAGGCAGAGGGAACCTAGTGTTAAGACACTCCGTTCCCCACTTTCTGCCGAATTCTGGATTGCATTGCGTTTTGAGTGGCAGAACTCAACGCCGCGCTTTGCCTTGACATCAGAGCGAAGAAATGGAAAAATAAATTTAAGTAAATATTTCATCTCCTCGAGTGGGGATCGAACCCACAACCAGTCGGTTTTACAGCCGCACTTCGTGCCACTGCGCTACGACTGGCCTCATATTATGAAGGTGCCAAAGTAAAGTATAAAAAAAGATTGATTTTAATATTTTTAGCATATTTGTTATATGTACATATATTTTGCATTATTATTTTATCCCCCCCCCTACTCACTTATATGTACTATATTTACTTACATTTTATATGTTATATACATATATATTTCACTTACAATTTATATTCATTTAAAGCTCATTGTTCTAACTCAAATCCAACAATAAGATTTCAAATTTTTTAAACATTTTTCAAAGTGTTATTCCACACTTAGGAAAGAAAAATACTTATTTAGAAAACGTATAAAAATTTGAACGCAGCGGGACTCGAACCCGCGCCTCCTGGAAACCAACCAGGCGCTCTGACCACTAAGCCATGCGTTCTCGCCAAGCTACGTCGAAATTTTTATACGCTTGTTACAACTTATTTATGTTGCTAGCATCTCTGTAGGGAGATTTTTACAAATTTCCGCTACCCAAAGATAATAACTAAGAATTATCGTTTGGCAAGAGAGAAACTATTTTCAAATATTTTTAAACATTTTTAAAAGTGTTATTCCACACTTAGGAAAGAAAATTTATAAATATATCTAGATTTATGCATTAAAACTTAAAAAAAAAACACTTAATGAAAAAAACAATCATAATATTTATGTTTCTATAATGGAAATACAGACCCATTTAAACAAAACCAAATACAAGCTGGTTAGTTAACAATACAATGAAACCATTTTTGTCTTTACAAACTGGACTAGTGGTTGTGAGTTTGATCTTCATTCGGTAGAATACAACTTGGTTTTGAGTTTCACCACTCAACTTGCAATATGAACAAATGGAACGAAGTGTCTTGTCACTAGGTCAGTCTCTGCCTTGAAAATTAAGAAGAAATCTAATAAGTCAATCAAAATTAAGAAGAAATCTAAACAAACTTGTAATGAAAAATGCCAAAGAGCAATTTTATCGAGAAGATAATATTAAATTGATTAAAAAGCTTTGTTTGTCCTCGGTCTAGACTAAAGTGATTGTAAATGTGGACTTCGTTCTTACAATAGCATTTTGTGTTTGTGTTATTTGTAAAGATTGAAAGATAAATATCAAGAAACGTTTTAGATAGTAATACGGTTCTAATATCTCAATGTAGAACTTTACAAAACTAAAGAAATGTATTTATCAACTAACTACTCGCTCGTGGCTTCGCCCTTGAACTACATACTTATTCGTTTACATATTTGCATCATTTTCGTTATCTAATAATAATAAATATTATCTAAGAACGATATCTTTATCTATATTGAAAAGTAAAGATTCAGCCAATCCACTGAAATAATTGTTAACAGCAATTTAGTCGCACAATATTGTTTCAAATGGTATATTTTTTTCATTTGTAAGCCGATTGAAATAAAACATAAAAAAAAAACAAAAACTAAATGTTAAGAGAATCTTGGCGTTTCTCAGATATCGTGAACAAACAAACAGGCAAACAGATAACATTTTTAAATACCATTATTTTGGTTTCTATTACCTTATTAAACTTGGTCGCGCTACGAATATATAACCCACCAGCTATTAGACTGTTAACGATATAAACAAGCATATCGCTATAAATTATTGATTTAATTATGATTCGAACACACCACACTTCGTCATAAATCACTTCTACATATGGATATCAATTATACCAACAAAGCCGGATCCATTTATTGCTTTGTGATGGTGACATGGGAATGACCGTAGACTCGATGTGCATAAGTCTTTGTCAATTTAATAACCATTAAGATGATTGGTGCATGCTATGGGCTTATATCTAGTTTTGTTTTTTTTTCACGCTGTGTTTCCGCTGAATTCTGAAAGGATGATGTTGAGTGGTGGAACTCAACGCCGCGTTTTGCCTCAACATTAGAGCCAAGAAAATAAAATATTTAATATTTAATTTCCTCGAATGGGAATAGAACACACAACCTGTCGCGTTTTTCAGTCATACACTTGTGCCCCTAAATAAAAAGTTTCGTTCATTTTGAAACTTTTTGAATCTGCTGTATATATCGGACTGTTTTGAATCATATTTTGTTTACGCAATATTGATTGATGCGTGATAATAATATTTAGTCTGTTGCGAAATTTCTTCAGAATTGTTAACTTCTACATTTTTTCAGTATATCAATTGATTTTTCTTTAAATTCAGCTTTAATTCATGATGTTTAGAACATGGCACATTCAAATTTAAGTTGTCAATTTATGAATATTGCTTGCGTGATATCAGGGACTAAATTGATTTTAATTTTTTTTTAAACATTTTTAAAGTGTTATTCCACACTTAGGAAAGAAAAATACTTATTTAGAAAACGTATAAAAATTTGAACGCAGCGGGACTCGAACCCGCGCCTCCTGGAAACCGACCAGGCGCT
>DWMY01000420.1:0-26148 GCA_018249775.1 Heliconius hecalesia formosus
GGTGTGTGTGAATGTGTGGGTGTGTGTGTGGAAATTTGTTGATGTTTGATAATAAGTCGTTAAGGGCTTTATTTCCATTCTGCTAATGTGTGCTACGTTCCCAGCAACTAGAGGATATTGTAACGTGGAGCGTCGAATGCTACCTCTTATATTATGTGCGGCTGTAACAGTGCATAAATTACAGGGTACAAGCTTCGACAGAGGCGTTAATTTAGGAAAAAAACTGGACCAATGCGAGTCGGGCTTTTTCTGAAATTCAGGGTCACTTTGTCCACTTAAGAAATAAAATGATAGGTTCTAGGAAGAGATCACTATGAAATTGTTAACATAACACAGTAAGTAAAATTTCAAAACATATAATAAAAAACTGATTTCATCTTCATTTTTTATCGTGACATCCTCGCTAGTACCTGCCATTCTGTTATCTCTTCATTGCGGATTTCATCAGCTAAGCTGACTCCGCATATCCTACGAAGAGAAGATCGCATCTCTACAGCATCTTTCTTTCATTCTTCTTCTGTAATACCCACGTGTCGCTGCCGTATAACAGCGTCGGTACCATCTCTGTATTATGTACGGCCAAACGCTCAACTGTGCTGAGTGCATGTGTGTGCTTTCGCCGTCTCATCAATGTAGTTAAAGCTCCGTTAACCCTGTTACCGGCAGCACAACGCCTTTCCACATTTATATCGTTGAGTTCCGTCACTCAAAATGCCATACCTCCAGAATTCGGCGGAAGGTAGAGAAATGAGTGTCTTAGCGTAATGTTCCCTCTGCCTACCCTGCTGCGGGATACAACGTGGAACTGATTTGAGTTTTATATACTTTAATAATAATTCAATCCTTCGAGTAGATATCGAACCGACAACCATCGCGTTACAGTCGTTCTCTTGTGTCCCTACGCAACGATGGCCTCTAAATTTAACTTAAAATATATGGTAAAATTAATTCAATGTGACAAAGTTATGCTTTTAAAATTAAAATAAATAAAGATGAAATCAAATATTTATTAATTATATTTATATAATTTATATGAATATTAAATCAACGAATTATTACAATAGTTTTGACGGACACTTATTTCAAATGAACACCAACTGAATGATATGAAACACTGTGTACGTTGCGATGGGCCCGTGCTCTTCTTGAAGACTCCAATCACCCAGTTGATATTTTGATCTCATCAAAGGAAATTATACCTAATAATTATTTACGGCAATTATTTAAGATTTTGCCTTTTTTTGTTAAATTTGGCATCGATGCTAGACCTATGCATTGCATATGAGCCGAAGCGACAGGGTTAAAGTTGTATCGAGTTCATTTTTGAATTGCCCCCTTAACTATCAAATTGCCCCCCAGTGGGGCGTGGGCCCCACGTTGGGAAACACTGATCTACACCATCTGGATACGTGGCACTGCACTACTGTGCGGTTTCGTAGGAACTTCCTTCCACGCGCCACATAATTGTGGAATGCCCTACCTGAGGCAGTGTTTCCAGCTCGATACGACCTGGGTGCCTTCATAACGCGCGTCTATATCCACTTTAAAGGCCGCCAACGCACCTTTAGCTCTTCTGGTACACCACTTACCATCAGGGGACCCGCACGCTCATTTGCTTTGTCTTTTTCTATGAAAAAGAGAAGAAAAAATCTCACCAACAGTTTTTGATGACCATGAACCCACCTTTCAAACAAAAACAATTTTCGTAACCGATCCAGGTATCTTCGAGTAATCAGTGGACAAGAACATAAAAAAATATTCAGTCGAATTGAATACTTCTTCCTTTTTGAAGTCTGTTAAAAATAAGAACATTCTCTTTTTTGAAGTTGGTTGAAAAGAAATGCAACGATTGAGGAATCTTATTGCTGACGGAATGTAAGCCGTGGTTAAGTATTAGTAAGTATGTATTGTAAGTATTGTTCATAGGAAGGAATGTTATTATCCGTGTTCAATTATAATCGCGATGTTCATGTCAACAATATACAGAGTGTTATTGTCAAACCACAGTCTTAACTACTCTATACAATTCAAAAATATTTTTTTTCTCATAAATGAAATAGTGAATTTTTCAAACAAATAAATAATAAAATTATAGTTGTAAAATAAAACGCCATTTGTGAAGAACGACACACGCAGGCATAAACCTATCAACAGAAACCGCCTCACACGCCTCCGAAATCGAGTCGTAGGTATTGGCGGTAAAGTTCAAAGTTGTTAGAACTTTAGTAGTATTTTTGTAGTATCTATGCGTAACTGCGTCACACGAAATACAGGTATGGATAAACATCGTGAAATGAAAAAAAATCCTACGTCTAAACTGTTGAGGTGCCTTGATTAATTTCTTTAGGTATGGGTTTAAAATGTTTTACCCTATATGCTGTTCCCGTAAAAGGAGCGCTGATGCTTCCATTAATTCAATTAATGCTTTTTTCACCAGTTTGTGGTTGGTACGGATTACTGCCAGTGTGAAGTGGGCTCACGAGTAGTGGGCTGTTGTTCACAGTATGGTATTTAGAATACAACAGAAACGGAGAAGGCAATCGGAGAAGAAAAAAACTCAAATGGCCACATACAACAACCATACTCTAGACCACTACAGTAGTCTGGAACGAACAGCGAAAACTGAGACAAACTGTTTTTACTGTTTTTATTACTTATAAAAACAGATTATTATATTATTATTTATTAACATAAAAATTTAACTTAAAAAAATGTGCAAAGCACCGCACTGGGTTACAAACCGACAATTGTTATTTAATAAAATAATTATATTAATTACTTTATTTTGGTTGTGGTCGATCAATATTTCTAATGTCGGTAGCGCAAGAGAACTATAAAGCAGACATCGCCGCCACTGTTACAAACGTATAATGAAACAAAAGCTCTTAAATCATAATACAATAAATTTATTTATATATGTAAATATTTAAAAAAAAATCGTTCTCAATCACATCAAAAGGAGTACCTTAAAAGGAGATTGACCCATATACATGAATAAAACCTCAAAAGTGTTCCAGAGCCTAGGCCTGCGGGTTGGCGGCCATGAGCGCGAGGTCGGCGTCCATCATGTCGCGCACGAGGTCGGCGAAGGACACGCGCGGCGCCCAGCCGAGGCGCGCGCGCGCCCGCGCCGCGTCGCCCAGCAGCAGCGCCACCTCCGTGGGCCGGTAGTACTTGGGGTTGACGCGCACGAGCAGCGCGCCCGAGGCCGCGTCGTGGCCCGTCTCGGCGTCGCCGGCGCCGCGCCACTCCAGCGCGCGCCCCACGTGCGCGAAGGCGCGCTCCACGAACTCGCGCACGCTGTGCGCCTCGCCCGTGGCCACCACGAAGTCCTCGGGCGCGTCCTGCTGCAGCATGAGCCACATGGCCTCCACGTAGTCGCGCGCGTGGCCCCAGTCGCGCTTGCTGTCGAGGTTGCCGAGTTCGAGGTGCGACATGAGGCCGAGGTGGATCTTGGCGACGCCCCGCGTGATCTTGCGCGTCACGAAGTTCTCGCCGCGGCGCGGGCTCTCGTGGTTGAACAGCAGGCCGTTGCAGGCGAACATGCCGTACGCCTCGCGGTAGTTCACTACTATCCAGTAGCCGTACAGTTTCGCGCACGCTGAAACGTTAAACACATTAAACCATAACATTTGTTCTAGTTACATAAACGCGCGAAATTTCATTTTTTTTTAAATCTGTACTGACATGTTTGAAAATATAAACTCGGTTCAAAATACTTGAAGAGTAAAACCGACACAGATTCCACATTAAGATAGACAAATAAATAAATATACCAGCTTCACGTTGTATCCCACACACAGCAGAGTAGGCAGAAGGAACCTAATGTTAAGACAACCCGTTTCCCACATTCCGCTATTTATTATTGAGTCATTGCGAGAGTGGCAGAGCTCAACGCGCGTTTACCACGTTTTTACCAAAACGAAGAAATAAAAATATAAATAAATATTTCATTTTCTCGAGTGGGGATCAAACCCACAGTCAGTCGCGTTAACACATGAGTGCCCCTACACCACAACTGGCCTCAATTAAAATAGACGCAGGTACCGACAAACTGGGGGCGTCAAACATTTTCGGATAGAAGGATGAAATTTAAATTTGAATTATATATTACCCACGCATAAATCAAAATTTTAAAAAAACTAAATATTTTCAAGGAAAATAAAATTTTATAAAAATTATATAATTAGAGCTATGAAAAACGGAGCTACAATTAGATAAATGGAAGGTAAGAGGATGAATCATACTACGATATGATATGAAAGCATTATGGACTTATTTAGATTTTTATACAATGAATGTTGGAAAACAAGTGGATCACAGTATATTATATAAGGTGTAAAAGCTCGTTCGATAATCGCAAGTAGTATTGGATGGCAGTTCCTCAATTCAATATCAGATTGTTTCGAAAGTATTATTATTTAATATATTTATCAATGATATTTGCCAACACAAAACAATCATATATATTTTTGTTTGCTAATCTCAATCAGATCTTAAGTTTTGAGACTACATACAAAGTTGCAGAAATAGTCTTAAAAGATACGTGATCTTGGCGTTACCGTTGATACTAGGTTGACTTTTACAAATCATGTAAATTATATAGTAAGTTCTGCTACGTCTACTTTAGGCTTTATATTGAGGTGTTCGAGGGAACTCAAACAACTTCTCTAACCTTAGTATCACTTAATAATTAATAACCATAGGCTTCGAATTGAAAGTGTTCAAAAAAATTTTGCGAAACATCTCAAATATAAAATGAAACTCCCTAAATCTCTCACCTATACTGTACTCTTAAAAAAATTGGATTGTCTCCACTGGAAGATCGACGAACTCTGTTGAATTTGCTTTTTTCATACAAGTTGTTTAACCACAAAGTAGACTCAGAATATCTAGTCAGCCGCAGCAATATTTCAACTTAAAATTTTACAAAACTAAGCTAGGAATGAACTCTCCGGTACCGACTCTCTTGTATCAGTGTAATAAAATAGCCACTAACGATACGATTTTCGAAATTTTAAATGAAAAATTTGCAAATACTTGGAAGGCTGTTGACTCACTCTCGTTTTACTTGTTTTATCCATTATCACGTTCGGCTAGATGTTAATACTGTTGTTAAATTGGATCCAATTAGTCTGTATTTTCTTAATAGGTATATAATGTTAAAATTCATTTAGTAATATTTTAGGTAATATTTTTATTAGTTAAAAGGCAAGTTAATAACTAAAATGTAAATAACAAGTATACTGTTGGTGTATGTTGTGTCTACCTGTAAGGGGAATAACACTTTGCAATGTATTTTTTTTATTTAACTTGTGTATTTTTTCATGTAATGTGTATATTCTGTTGGTGGACCTTATATAAATAAATAAATAAATAAAAAATTGCCACTGCTAAATGATTGGCGATGTCAAATCACTTTTGTATAAAGATACAGGTTTACAAATAGACTGTACTAGAGATAGAGCTATCAGTTTGATTAACTTAGGTAGTAAATGTATGTTAAAATATTAACGAGAGGAATGCAAGATAAATCTGAAAGAGGAGAAAAGTGTGACAGGCACAGACTTTTTTTCTCCCACATGATCATGGAAAATGTTTGGTCAAGAACTTATCTGTGCTTTTATGCATTCGGAAAAGGAGTTTGACAGAGTAATAAGAAAGGAGATGGAAAGGAAATACTGTCCCGGCACAACCGAATGGACAATTGCTGCAGGCTGTCAAATCTCATTATAGAGATTACTCAGCTCATGTGCCTGTAGGAACTAGCATATAACCTTAGTTTGACAACCATTTGGGTGATAAATAAAGGGAACCATATCACCTTGGCTATTTAACCTATGCATTTGATAGCTGTCCCCAAAGAAGTACACAAAGTGACATGGGAGAGTAAAAAGTAATCGGAAGGTAAATTGTCTGTTGTACGTAGATGATGCAGTGCTCATTGCATCAATAGAATGTAAATCGCAGTACTCTAAAATAACAGTGTGGAAATCTTAATCTGAATGACAGCTATACAAAGTTCTGATATTAAAAAAGGACGAAGTTCAAAATCTGTATAAATGGAAAGAAAAGAAAAACAGATATAAGAAATGGTGTATACAATTAAACATGACTTATCTGCTTTAATGAGACGGCAACATGTCATAAGAGGTATGTTTGGCAAATACAATGCAGTGCTAATGTTATAGAGGAAGAATGAAAGGACGGCGAATGCTGTGGAAATGCGACCTCTTCGTGTACCCAAAACGGCAGACGACAGGAATGATAACGGACGTACACTTATAGAATTCTGTTTTGCAAATATTTGCAAAGACAGACATGAGCAGCAGTTTTTTAGTTCTTGAATGACTTCTTTCTTTTAAAGTATTTATTTTTATATTTTACTTTTTAGTGTCCATCCGTAGGTGGTTATGTAAGAACAGTATGATTTTCCTAGATTATATCATGTAGGCTAGGTTGTTATTTATTAATACAATGAATACAAGAAAACAGTATTGTTGTAAGTAGCTATGGGTGGGTCTGTGGAAGGTGATATCAAATAATCAGACAGAGCCTAAGACCTACTTCTCAGGAAGGCGGTTAACAAATGAAGCGTCTAAAATAAGCCGTAAACAAAGTATCTTAAAAATGACGTCGTCCAAGTAAACAAAGAGCAACATTTAAAACTACTGTGACAAATTGAATAAAATTTTCACAGAGAATTTTTGAAAAATATAGTGTAAAAAATATTTTGATTTTGTTATTGATTGTTTAATTATTCCTCACCGTAGGGCGACCTCGGGTAGAAGGGCGTGTTCTCGTTCTGCGGCACCTCGGCCACCTTGCCGTAGAGCTCGGAGGTGGAGGCCTGGTACACGCGCGCGCGGCGCTCCAGGCCCGCGGCGCGCACCGCCTCCAGCAGGCGCAGCGTGCCCAGCGCGTCCACCTGCGCCGTGTACTCCGACAGCTCGAACGACACCTTCACGTGCGACTGCGCGCCCAGGTTGTAGATCTCGTCCGGCCTCACCTGCGCCACCAACGAATACTGGCTCCTATCTGTCTTTTGTGGCTTTACTTTAATATCGCCGAAAAAGACTTTAGGTACCAAGTCACATGACGTTCAGTTCAATTTTTAGAATTATATACTTGGGACATGAAAAGAAAAAATGCTAAATTATTATCGAACTCGGCCGAAACGTAAAATGATTTACCAACATGTTAGGTTACTAGGCTTACGCCTACGTACGTAGAGTGGAGGCTTCAAGCAACAAGTATGTAAAGTAGTTGACGTATGTGGGTTTTTATCACTTTGTTTGTAATTGTTAAATAGTAAAAATCGGATTTTACAAGAAAAAACATTTTGAATATATCTAAAATAGTCTGTATATATCATTATAAATCAAGTCGGAGTGTAATAAATGGTAAATATCAAATACATTCCCATTTTTGTCCGTTTTTAGCTCCATACGTTTCCCACACTACATGTAAAAGCAGAAACTAAGCAAATATAACCTAAATTAGTACAATTTGTTTTCCTTATTCTGCTCATTCTAGAGACATTGCATAACATCATTCATATAAAACAACATTTATAACAGAGGCCAGTCGTGGTGCAGCGGCACGAAGTGTGACTATAAAACCGACTGGTTGTGGGTTCGATCAACACTCGAGGAGATGAAATATTTACTTAAATTTATATTTCCATTTCTTCGCTCTGGCGTCGAGGTTAAGCGCGGCGTTAAGTTTTGCCACTCAACACGCAATGCCTCCAGAATTCGGCAGAAAGTGGGAAACGGAGTGTCTTAACACTAGGTTCTCTCTGCCTACGCTGCTGTGTGCGGGATACAGCGAAGCTGATTTATTTTATTTACTTTTAACATTTATAACACACAATGATTATCACGGTGTGGAGAAGCCATCGTGGCGCAGTAAACAGATGGTCGTGGGTTTGATTTTCACGGGCCAATTTATTATTTTACAAGAAGCGCCGTTGAGTTACGGCACTGTCTATGTAATTCAGGTGGAAAGTGAATAACGGAGTGTCATGACATTGCCCTCTGCCTTTCGTGCTATTCGCGGGATACACTGTGGTCGTGAAGAGAAAAAGACACTGTGTTTTTTCCCTCAAACTTACTTCATAGTATTAAGAACAGAAATCATACTATACTTAGTTACATTAGTTTTGGTATTTTAATTAGCGGTATTGCAATCACTGTCACCTGAAGGCAGATAGCGCTAACTACAACGACACACACACATATATATGCATGTAGATATGTACACAATCACACGAACAGCAACGTGTCACTTTAAAGGCGCTATTCTTTACGATTACAATTACATCCAGATTAGATCTACAAATTTAACTTGATAATATTTATCATCGATTCAGAGAAACACAATTTACTATTTACAGACTTGTTATCAGTGTTTTGGAAATTTTGAATACAGACAGTTAAATTTCAATGGACTGAAATCAATACAGGTACAGTTGGTATAACGCGTCCTCTAGCTCGTCGCACGCACACACCTACATACATGTAACATACTACACTATACACAAAGCTGTGACTCGTGTCTGCATCTGACCATGCAGACTCGAGTCACGACTTTGCCACGAATACGTAACAACAAAACAAACAAACACATTCCATATCGTAGCTCCGGTCTAAGTCTCGTTACACAAGGTACTTGTATAGAGTAACTTGTATCCACAAACCTCACATTCAAACAAGAGAATAGTACTTTTATTTGTAAAGGACCTGTCACATGATGTCACCAACACAGATATATGTTGGACAACTATTGTTTAGTTTCGGCCAATAGAATATAGCCATATGTAAGACCTTAGAAATGTCAAATGTTGTATATATTTCGTTAGTTATGGTTGTGCCGCTTTGTCGTGGTGCAGTGGAACAGCATTTGACTGTAAACATAATGGTTGTAGGGTTAATTTCTACTATGTAAGAAGACAAAAGCAGTATTTGGTTCCATCATTGAAAATTGGGAGGGAAGTGGGGAGTGGAATATTTTAATACTAGGTTTCCTTCCTCTACTTAATATATGGTCACACATACAGTGTAAAATTAAGAAAATATAATTATGTTTGTATAGTATATGGAAACCTGTACAAATACACACTCTAATTTCATGTTTAACATAATGTCAGTGTCTATGATAAGCTTCAAATTTAAATATTACTACTTGTAAGAACAAATTAATCAATAAGTTCTTGATATTTCTAACATAGAGTATTCTATAGCTGTATATATTCTCAACATATTATCTTAAGGGGTTAATTAAACTAGTCACTAATGTTAGACTCTTGTCATATAATTATATTAATTAAAAAATATTATTAATATTAGTTGTATATAGTTTTAATTATTTATTATTAAAAGAAAGTAATTAGAAATTAAAATTAAAAAATATTAAGCCTAAAATTAATAAAATATTTTCTGAATGAGATCAATTTTTCAAATAGTTTTTCATGGTAAAAAAATACTATATAATCAATTTAAATACCTTAGTGATAATGCTAATGAGACATGTTGTATCAGTCAAATCTCCATAGTGTAAATGCATCTGTCCCCCGGTGTGACATGCCGGCTGCTCATATAAGTGTTGAATTCTACCTGTTGTAGATGATATGGTAAAATATAATTCACTTAAAATATAATTCAATGAAATATATATATATTAAATTGGTATTTTACCCGTGTTAAAAGAGGATGAACGACGAAGAATTCCATGTACTTCATATCCTTTTTCAATTAGGAACTCTGCGAGATAAGATCCATCCTAAAATAAACGGTGTATTCATTTACATATTAGTTAATCTCAACTCACTCTATTATTTCTCGCTAATAGAAGTAAAAAAAAATATAATAAATGAATGTACCTTACATATAGGGAACAAAATGTTTCAATAAAATATTAAGTTCTAATAAAGCATACCTGACCAGTAATGCCAGTAATCAATGCCACTTTCCTTTTTTCATTCGTACTAGAGGGTTCACCGGACATTTTAAGGTTTTTGGTTAAAACAGTAATTAAACACGTCTGCACTCCGCGACCGGCGACTTGTGATAACGTAAAACGTACCTAAATCTTATCAGACACGGTCCGTCACATAATTTAAAATAATTGAATAAAATTGTAATTTAAATCATTTTCATGTTTTATCTTTATTAATATATATTCCTTTTGTAATTACTTAAATTAGCTAATATTGTCGTAAACAAAAGTGTAAGTTGTTATAATATGTCAAAATCAGCAGCCGCAGTATCTGATTTTCATAACATTCTGCACAGACCACAGAGCACCTCACGTGCTTATGAATTACGAATTAAGACTAGGGATGCCCGATGATCATCGATTTTCGATGATAATCGATGTTAGAAGATAAAATATCGATGTTTTAACATCGATGTTGCATTAATAAAAACATCGTAACATCGATGTTGCATTAATGAACACATCGTAACATCGACGTTGCATTAATGAAAACATCGTAACATCGGTGTTGCATTAATGAAAACATCGTAACATCGATGTTGCATTAATGAAAACATCGTAACATCGATGTTGCATTGATGAAAACATCGAAGTCAGTATTTTGATAATGTGTTCCACATTATTTTCTGAACCCTACCAAACTACGGGAAAAATCCTTTGTCTTTCGGTTGACAGTACTGCACACACCACAGACTAGACTAGTAACTACAAAGTTCGTAGCTGTTTATGAGTGAAATGTGTGTCGTTTTATCGTTAATCCAATGAAAATAAAATTATTCTTGCTTGGTTTATACACTAATGACTAAAGTTTGTAGTAGCAACATGTAAGTAACTACATATTATAGCTGTTTATTACAACATTCAAACAAACACTTTATTAACAATTTTTGCAAACTTATACGTATGCTAAAAGTGCAGCTTTTAATTTTTATATTAAGGGGTGTCTCATCGCGATATTCGATTTTCCATATAAATAACAAGGAGAATTTTGTGTTTTTCATTTGAAACTTTGTTGCGATTAAACTAATAGTATCGATGTAAAAGCCAATATATATTCTTGTAGGCAATTAAACGATATACAAAAAAGTCAAATATATTTTTTTGTTAATTTCACTCATTTAAAAATTATTCAAAGTTAAAGTTTACCAATTTATAAAAAAATTAAAGACGAAAAAAAGAGAAAAATAAAACAAAACATCGATGTTAGCTACCATCGATGTTAGCTAACATCGATGATAGCTAACAACATCGATGTTAGCCAACATCGATGTTGTTCTTTCGAATTTTATCGAACATCGATGTTTCAGCTTCGATGTTGACATCAATGTCAACATCGATGTTTTTCTAACATCGGGCATCCCTAATGAAGACTAAGAGTGTGGCAGTTCTCCAAAACGCACAAATTTCAATTTCCTTGTGATTACTCATTAATAGTAAATAATTTTAATAAGATGAATATCATATTAAATACTTAACTAAATGATAAACAAGTCGTCTAGACAAGTTTAATGATTTAGTATATACAAAAATAGAAAAAACCTTCAAAAAATTGAATATATTACGTGAAGATTTGGTGTGTTCTTACCTAATTTCTTTTCAAAAATATTCGTAATTAAACTATATTAATTTTATTTGCTATTTAAAAAAAAAAAGTCTATATTTAAAGTTTGTAAATAATAAAACGTGCTTATAATTTAGGTGTAGCTACACAAAAATCGATCGCAAACAAAGTTTATAAAAATTTTCAAAAAATTTTCTTTCATTGATAGAGCGAGATTTTGTTTTAAATATTGCCATGAAAATACGTCTCTAACGTAGTGTTTATTTTGGCTTATAATAATTTTAGCATTCAGAGCTTTAATTTCCGACGGTGCAACTGCCGCCACGGATGCTTCAACAATTTTTAATAAGTCTTAAACTGGATTCTCCTAATTTTAGCACATGAATCATCATTGATATCTTTATTTACTACTTATAGATTTAAAATGTTTCGGCAATCGTTAATATATACTTATATTGACATTTTGAACAAATCTGTAACCAGCAAATTCCATGCACTTTAAATGAGTTTTTCATAAAAACATCATTGGTTGCGACGTCATTGCTAGTAAAATAGTAAGAGATGGCAATGACGCTGGAAGAAAAGTAGCCGAAGACAATGATTATTAGCTTTTAGAGTAGAAGAATGGGTCTGATTTCAGGCTGTAGTCCTGAATCTTAGATATATTTCTAATAGTACTAGTGCTCACTGATGGGTTGTGTGAAGAATTTTTAATGTTTAAACCAGCTATGACTAAAAAATTACGTAATACCTAAATTTTGTTCGTGAATTTTTCTCGGATTTTATTCTTCTGAATCTTCTTGCTATATCACATGCATTTAGTTTCAGTGTAATGGAAACGTTATAAATAATATTACTGTTTTTAGCATATAGAACAGTACAAAAATAAGCCACTTTATAAGTACTTAATAAGTGATTTATAAGACCCGATATTATGGTTAGGTTTATCCGCTCTTTACCCAGACGCAGCTGACTTCGATGCATGTCCATTCTTGACATCGAACATTCCCCAATACCGATGCTTCCCCTTTTTTGAACAATTTAATTTAAATCTCAGTTACTATCTAGTTTTTATAGCTCTACACACTGCAAAGGTAAATTACGTTTCACTGGTCTTAACAATTGAATTTACTTTCTTGTTAGACTTAAATATAGTTTTAATTGAAGCTTTTCTCTTACAATGCTCTTAAAATGTTACAATTCTGTCTGTTTTAAAAGTTGTTTTACATATGATAGAAGTCCCGGTTGTCTTTCTCCTGAGGGTCTTCTGATAAGTAGGCATCTTGCTCTGATGAAAGGCATTCTTCACCCATCAAAGCTCGTCCCCTAGGTGTACAGCGTCGCAGAATTGGTAGGCTCTTTGAAATAAAGTTTTGCCAATGGTAGATAAATGTGGGTAAGATTCACTATTGAAGTATGTGAGTATGGTTTCTTTGTTAGCTAACTTAAGATCTTTTAGCACACAAACAAAATGGTAAGAGTCCATGGCATGTTGAGTTTATACCTCGGCGTACCGATTTGGCTAACTATTGAAGATACAGTCAGTTTAGTCTTATTGTGTATTTACGGCAACCCATACAATTTAGGATATTTTACATAACTAGTTACGAGGGATTTAATGTTACATATCTTACGTTTCTTTCATTCTTCTTTTGCAACACCTACGTTTCGCTGCCGTATATCAGCGTCGTTCGTCAGCATTGCACAGTGTTGCTAAACGTGCAACTATTCTGTTATTTCACAGTCTCACCAATGCATCTAAGGCACGACTAATTCTGTTATCGGCAGCAATAAGCTTGTGTGTCTTTTCTTCATTTCTTTCAAATGCAAGAATAGGTTCTGGTCTTTCTTTCCTTGGGAAGGAAATTTTCCCTCGCATGTCACTTTGTGTCACAGACTTTACAACAAGGGAAGCGATTAAAGTATTGTATCGAGGTAGTCTCCCAAAATATCTTATACTTTTGTCAAACATCTAAAAAAAAGTTCTTGGTTTAGGACCTCCTGCGACCTGCTCACTGCTGTAAAATGTGTGGCAAATTAATAAACAACCTTAGGAATTACTAAAATTGCTCGTTAACATTTTATTTCTTTCTTTCTCAGAACTTTCACGCTTCATCTTTATCAGTACTTTCGTTTGGTGCCTTTGTAGCATATCCTTTTACTTTCCTAACGAGTTTCGTTTTCTGTTTCAAAGATATTTTGGAAGTACTTATTCCACTTTGATCGATGGATCTTAAAACTTCCAGCTTCTTATGCGTTAATTCGACTTCAAGTTTGGACGTCTCGCACCTCAAAATGAGACAGACTCCTTATTATAGCAACGATTACATATTGGTCTGTTCCCAAGATAGCATCCTAAGCACTCGTATGTCTACAACTTAACCTTAAATATACTGATTCGCTAGGAATAAGTCAATCATACTTTTCACGGTGGTAATATAATAGAACGTGCAAATGGATTGGTGATGAAGGAATAGCAAAAAAAGATTAATGTAGAAAAAGTGAGCAGTAATAAAGATAGACCTTCGAAAATACAGCATCAAAGATAATGAAGGAGAAAAATCACGTAAAAAGTATGAGGACGCCCCAGATGGCATGTATGAAAAGTTGATGATAGTGGACGAGGTGAAAAAGGTATATAGAGACCGTAGCGTTTGGGGTTCCGTCCTCTCTGATTTTCCCACTAGTATTACAGCGTGAAGCTAAATAAGTAAGTATTTAATTTCAATTGCGTTGTAAAGAATCATTGTTGGTACCACAGCATCATTTTTCTCCAGTTGCTTATCATTATTCTACACTAATCGTCATTGTCCGATTTAACACATTTTTAAAAGATCCATTTATAAAATAAATAGGGGTTATTCATAGATGCCACTTCAATAAACGTGCATTGTAATGTAAAAGCTTACATCTCACAGCAAAATTACGGCTTTACACGCTGGTTTTAAAAAAGACATAATTTTTGGTTAAAAATAACATTTTTAGGAGAATTGCCAGTTCGCAACAGATATATTTTTTTGTAGTATATTAGTGCACTATAATAACCAAGTTAATTATTAAAATAAATTTATTTTTTTATACATTTTCAAAAGATTTTGTTAAAAATACCAAAAACATATTTTTTTTATTGTTAACGCTTTTGTTCTAAATATTTTTTTCCCGACTGCTAAGGAAGGGTTATGTTTTTCGCGCGTATCTTGTATGTATGTAATACTCTTTGTTACCTCATATCTCCAGAACCGCTAAACTGATTTACTTAATTGAGATATCGTTAGATTCGTATTAGTAGCCCAAGTGTAATTAGATATGTGACGTTAAAAAAAAACAATCACGGCGGCTGTGGGACGCCATTGGACTTAGTGAAAAAAAAATTTCGCCTCGAATACCACAATATGGGTATCAAATTCAAGAGCTCAATACGAGGATTTCAAAAAGGTTGATTATCATAACCATAATGAATTCTAACAAAAAAAATCAGCTTCACGCTGTATCCCGCACACAGCAGGGTAGGCAGAGGGAACCTAGTGTTAAGACACTCCGTTCCCCACTTTCTGCCGAATTCTGGAGGCATTGCGTGTTGAGTGGCAGAACTCAACGCCGCGCTTATCCTCGACACCAGAGCGAAGAAATGGAAATATAAATTTAAGTAAATATTTCATCTACTTGAGTGGGGGTCGAACCCACAACCAGTCGATTTCACAGTCACACCTCGTGCCGCTGCATCACAACTCTTATTATACGATATTGAACTAATAAAGAGAACTGAACGTAAAATTAAAACGTTCTTTACACGAACAAATGTCGTACTTAGATGGCTTTAAAAATATTTTTATTCAAAATTTTAAATAATATACTTTGTTGTAATTTTTTATTTAAAAATTATTTTTTTAAAATAAATTAAGAAAAGTGCTTGTGTATTCATATTAAATGCATTTTATATGTAGATTTACACTTTTTATTATTAGCCAGAGGACCAGATATAATATAAACTCAATTTTATTTAAATTTTAAATGATTTTACAAAAAAACCTTTTAAAGTTTATTTTGACATTTTACTTACAAATTCTACTGCGACTGCAATTATTTGATCTCTTAAAATATTTTTAGGTGTTAGCATCAATTCAGTAATTAATATTCTAAAAGAAAGCAAAACCAATAATGAAATATTTTCCAGGCCTACAAAACTTAGGTAAATATGTCCCAAAAAAGAAAGGGCGATTTTTATCTGCATGTAATAATGACATGACAAAAGGTTCTTCTATATTGTAAGAAAGCAGGCAAGTCTAATATTTATTAACAGCTTTTATGTTTAGTAGTAATTGTTACTTTACTTATTTACGGTAACTGTACTTTTATTTAAATGGTTTTTATTTTAAGGTACCTACTCTTCGAAACCTGCTCCCTGCTGGGGTTTGAAGGAAGTCGAGAGCATTTAAGAACAATTCTAAAAACATATATGAAAAATATTATAAAAATAGAAATTTATCACAGGAATTGCTAATAGATATTATTTTACATAAATGAGAGTTACATTTAGCCGTCATTCAAACTTAAAAGAGGTTGGCAATCAATTGATGTTACTGGATTAAAAGAAAATATACCTAAAGGCAAAAGGTATATGCTGATAAAAATAGAGTATAAAATTAAATACTTTTACGTTTGTGTTCTTTCTTCTTTTATTTGAAATGCCTTTAGTATTTAATAAGATCACAATGAAAAAAGTTGAAATGTCTTATCTCATTCCAAATAAGCGTATTTCAATTTAAGCAAAATAATGTATTAAAATAATAACAAGTATCATGTCTGTTCTTGTCGTACTGTATGATGTCGCTGTATAAATGGAAGTGGCGGCCTCTATTTTTCCATACACTTTTTTGCCAAGCTGCATGTATGCATATTATTTTGTGAAAACTAGCAACACTTTATCGTGATGTTCTTATTATAAAAAAATTATAAATGACACATTTAATAGGGATATATTTTAATTTAACAATTTCTGTAAGGTTATTGTAATATAAAACAATTGATAAACGAATAGATGTGTAGATTTGATACAATATTATTTTATTTACTTAACCTTAAATTGAGATAATATTTAAAATTTCAAGATAGAGTATAATGTCAGAAATTACATGATTTGATGTATAAAGTTTTCTGTTTTTTGCGCATCTTGGTAAATAAGTGTAAAATACTCTACTATAATATACAATAAGCTATTTCACCATGCCAGATATTAAGATAACTCCTTTAGGAGCGGGCCAGGATGTCGGTCGAAGTTGTATATTGTTATCAATGGGAGGGAAAAATATAATGTTGGATTGCGGAATGCACATGGGTTATAATGACGAGAGGCGATTTCCAGATTTCTCATACATCGTTCCTGAAGGTCCGATAACAAGCCAGATCGACTGTGTGATAATTTCTCACTTTCATTTGGATCATTGCGGCGCATTACCGTATATGTCGGAAATGGTCGGTTATACAGGACCTATATATATGACCCATCCTACAAAAGCGATTGCACCTATTTTGTTAGAGGACATGCGAAAAGTTGCCGTGGAGAGAAAAGGGGAATCAAACTTCTTTACTTCCCAAATGATAAAAGATTGCATCAAGAAGGTAACGGCTGTTACACTACATCAGTCTGTGATGGTAGACAATGAATTAGAAATAAAGGCATATTACGCGGGGCATGTGCTCGGTGCTGCCATGTTTTGGATCAGGGTCGGTAGCCAGTCTGTTGTTTACACAGGAGATTACAACATGACTCCTGATAGACACTTGGGAGCAGCTTGGATTGATAAGTGTCGCCCGGATCTTTTAATTTCAGAGTCAACATATGCAACTACAATTAGAGATTCTAAGAGATGCCGCGAGAGAGATTTTCTTAAAAAAGTCCATGAGTGTGTTGAAAAAGGTGGGAAAGTGTTAATTCCTGTGTTTGCTTTGGGCCGAGCTCAAGAACTTTGTATTTTATTAGAAACTTATTGGGAACGAATGAATTTAAAATATCCTGTTTATTTTGCATTAGGTTTGACAGAAAAAGCCAACAACTATTATAAAATGTTTATAACATGGACTAATCAGAAAATACGAAAGACGTTTGTCCAAAGAAACATGTTTGATTTTAAGCACATCAAACCATTTGATAAATCATATATTGAGAACCCTGGCGCCATGGTGGTGTTTGCTACACCAGGCATGCTGCATGTGGGCTTGTCTCTGAACATATTTAAAAAATGGGCACCCTACGAGCAGAATATGTTGATCATGCCAGGATTTTGTGTGCAGGGTACTGTTGGACATAAAATCTTAAATGGTGCCAAAAAAATTGAATTTGAGAACAGACAAGTTGTGGAAGTTAAAATGGCTGTTGAATATATGTCTTTCTCAGCTCATGCTGATGCAAAAGGTATCATGCAATTAATTCAACACTGTGAACCCAAGAATGTTTTGCTAGTTCATGGAGAGGCACAAAAAATGGAATTTTTAAAAGATAAAATTGAGAAAGAATTTAAAATAAACTGCTACATGCCAGCTAATGGAGAGACGGCTATCATCAATACTCCTACCAAGATACCTATTGATGTTTCTCTGAGATTATTAAAAGCAGAAGCTGTAAGATACAATGCTCAGCCTCCAGACCCGAAAAGAAGAAGGGTTGTTCATGGTGTACTTTGTGTCAAAGATAACAGACTGTCATTCTTGGATATAGATGAGATCTGTGACGAGATAGGCATAAATAGACATGTCATAAGGTTTACAAGTACAGTATGTTTTGATGACCCCGGGCCTGCTTCCAAGACCGCTGAGAAGCTCAAGACTTTACTGGCTGAGAAACTCCAAGGATGGTCCATTACAATATCTGATGGAAACATATCTGTGGAGTCTGTCCTCATTAAAGTGGAAGGAGATGATGATAACACTAAGAGCATTTATGTCTCTTGGACTAATCAAGATGAGGACCTGGGCAGTTACATACTGGGCTTGTTACAGTCAATGGTACAATAATAATAGAAGAAAAAGCCATACTTGTAAAAAATCTTTTATTTGTAATAAATAGCTAATTAATAATAATAAAATGTATTTTGTCTATGCACACCATGTGATGTCATTATTGCACTTCCCCTGGTACCATAAGTATAGAAGCTTGTTCATATGATTTAAGTTCTTTAGATTTTCTTCATTTTTCTCATCTTGTTTCTGGAAACAGTATAAATACTATGTAAAAAACTTAAAATACATATTTTTACTTAATATAAAACTATTTAATGTAATGTGTAATATAAAACTATAATGCATTCATTAAAATAGATTTAATTTGTTAACTTTCGTGTTTGTGCTTTATGATGGAGATGTTCTTTACGTAAGTATGATGGGAGTTGTTAGAGTAAAGGCTTATCAAATAAAGTTTACTATCAGTGTTGACCTAAATAAGACAGATTACCGATGTGTCATTGAGCCGTGAGCGTCGCTATCTATTACATTTGGTGTTCCCACTTTAATTGTTACTTTTTTTTATCAGCTTCACGCTGTATCCCGCTCACAGCAGGGTAGGCATAGGGAACCTAGTGTTAAGACACTCCGTTTCCCACTTCTGCCCGATTCTGGAGGCATTGCGTCTTGAGTGGCAGAACTAAACGACTACTTTTGTTTATTATAAGGTCTTGTTTATATTTATACATGTAGCTAAGTATAATTGTGATGTCTGTTTATTATTATAATATTACTACTTTGTATCATATGCAATTAACATGATGCCTGGTTCAGGGATGGTTTTATAATGGCAGAGTGACATATTCAAATCTACGTTTTATAAAATTATTAAACTGCATATGGATAACGTAGGTTGTTAAGTTGGGGGTTTACGATGCAAGGCTTGCCCGCAGGTGACGCGCATTAGTGCGTCTCGGCTGTGGTGTGGGGACCGCCACCCAACACGCCATATCCGGAACGACGGGAGGTGGAGGATGGAGCTACAAATAGCTACGTGGAATGTAAAAGGAGGGATGGAAGAAAAGATGAATGAATTATTAGATGTGATGGATTACAGAGATTTGGATGTTGTTTGAGACTGCTTTGGATTCGCTTCAAGCTGGGGATGACAAGAGTATCCTTGTTAGCGGCGTATGCGCCAGTATCCTCAGCCATTAGGTGAAATTGAGGAGTTGTTGAGAGCGTCAGAAAACGTCTCTGACACTCAAAGCTCCTCTATTTAGTAGGTAGTATTCGAGAGAATGAATAATTAATATAATGATGTGGCGCTATGAACAGATAGGTGGGAACTGCGCGAAGCGGTTACGAGAGAGTGCTAGGTCAGTATACTGAGAAAAGAATAAATGAGGCAATTTGGCGCAGCTAAACGAGGTGTCCAAAATCGAATAAACGCATAAGAAACCGGAAGCTTCTAGATCTACAAATTAGCGAAGAATATCAAGAAAGAGTTTCCAAGAAGCTAGATAGCAGTGAATCTGGAAATGGAAAAATTGAAGTATGCTGCCAGAACCTTAGGAATTGTATGAAGGAAGCTGCGAGGGGTATGTGGTCAAGGGAATAGATGCTTTAGCGCGATGAATGATAGGATGATGAAGTGCAAGATGTAGTAAAAAGAAAGATGGCAGGATTATACAGCCTCAGGTGAGGATAAAAGTAAAAATGAAAGAAAGAAAAAAATTAAAGGGCTGTTATACATCAGCTAAACGTGGGCATTAAAGACGAAGAATGAAAGAAAGATGCATGCTGTGGACATACGACCTCTTCGTAGAATATGCGGAATTAGCTTAGATGTTCGAATCCACAATGGAGAGATACACAAAATGAGAGCTACTAGCGAGAATGTCACGGTGAGAATGAAGAAAAACGTGGATGGGGACGTCTGTAGCATAAGCATTTGGCGCTACGTTCTCTCTGACACCTCACTAGGGATTCAGTGTGGAGCTAAGTTAAGTTATTAAACTATATATTTGAAACGACATAGGAAGCCAATGAAAAGGAGAAGTGTTTTTTTACACCCCCACGTACTACTTGGAGTACTGCGATTGATGATGTGATACGGGAGTGTATTATTTATCTAATTTATGAGTATTGTATGCTAGTGTGTTGTGGTTGCGGTACCATGGCGGGCGGGAACAGCCGCCGGAAGTCCCCGCGCCGCAGGTGCTCGGCGTGCGCGGCCAGAAGCGCGTCCCGCAGCCGCGCGCCGCCGCAGCGCGCGTCCCGCAGCCGTGCGCCGGCGCACAGCGCGCACGCCGCGCGCGTCCCGCAGTCGCACGCGCGCGCGCACTCGGCGCTGTACACCGCGATGTTCTTCTGCGCGGACACCATGCTGCGCGACGCCTCGTCACTGCGGGACAATTACATTGACGTGTTCACATAACTTCTTCATTTAACCACGGAGGTAAAAGTTTGCCACGATAGAAAGTGAAAGCCAAGCCAAGCGTTATTGCCAACTGAGCGATCTCTTCCCGGCAACCTCTGGGCAGTAGATGGGAGCCAAAAAGGTGTACATAGTTCATGAACATATAATTGATACTGTATTATTACAGTATTAATTATATATTTATATATTTGTTTGTACAAATGCCCAATTTAAACCAGTACTACTTAGAGTGTAGTTATTACCCCTTTTTTAAAGTTTGCAAAATTTTACATTGTTTGATTGTTATAGATAAGTGATTTCCCGGGCGGATTGCTTAGACAAAGAATTTGTATAGAAGTAAGGCGTCAAGAGTTACCTACTCGTAATTATGTGATACATATAAGAATTTTTATTCAGGCTAGTAAATAAGTAACTGTGTATTTGAAATGTATAAATTACAAAATAATGTCTGTATATTCCTTACATAGTAAATGGACTGTAAATCTATTTGAATGTTCGTGAAACTCAATGACACACTGTACATATAATCGAACGATAAAGAGCTACTGTATTAATTATTAAATATCCAAATGGGATTTAAAACTGTAGAGAACACTCAGGCCTCATTCTCATTTAAATTCATGACAAACTGAAGAAGACCACTAAGGAGGTGCAGTGACGGGACTGATTGT
The DNA here is from genome assembly GCA_018249775.1 of Heliconius hecalesia formosus. Lineage (NCBI taxonomy): Eukaryota > Metazoa > Arthropoda > Insecta > Lepidoptera > Nymphalidae > Heliconius > Heliconius hecalesia. The sequence continues at coordinate 21,611 of DWMY01000420.1, forward strand.
TCTGTAAATAGGTACTTAGGTGGGTGTTGTTTACAAATTGTGATACCATTTCATAGACATGAATCCGATAGTGCATGTCACAGACATAATTGGACGAAGAGTACGGGGGAGAACTCTGTCTCATACGAGTATTGATGGGTTAGAGTTGGCGCTTATTAAAGAGCGGGACAATTTGCACCAGGAAATGATTGATGATGTTCCTTTTATTTCGCCGGTGTGTGTATGTGTTGCATGAAAGTCATGAAATAGAGGTACGTTGTACCTACTGGAGTTACTATGTGTACCCGATTGTACGAGAAGTACGTATAAAGTAAAAAAGTAATTTGTTTGATACTATAAAGAATATAAGTCGAGGCAATGCGTGGCGTTGAGTACCGCCACTCAACACGCAATGGAATGCGGCGGAAAATGGGGAACGGAGTGTCTTAACACTAGTCTGCCTACCCTGCTATGTGCGAGATACAGCGTGTAGCCGATTATTTTATACTAGCGGCACGCCAGCGGCTTGGCCCGCTTAAACTACATGATAACTGATTTAGTAAGCAGAATTGATTGACAACTAAAATGACTTCTAATATGTTTTTTTATTATTTTAATCTGTAATATTGTAATATGATTTTTTTACGACATTATCGTAATTTCTATAAAAACTTTTGTTTATCGGACTAAAAAATACGACCAATGGTTATATTTGATTTATAAAATATACACAAAGCTAATTATTTATTATACGTATACTATACGTATATTTTTGTGACATTACGTTCTTTTTACCTATGTTATGTTTTTTAAAACTCTGTTAAATGTGCTGATGTCAGTTAATAATTTAATGTACTGCTTCAGAAACAACCTTTAATGTTAAATTATTGATTTGGGTAATGATTCATAATATTCTTTGTAAAATAACTGTAATGATTGCATATTAACTCTTGTACAGTTTTTACATTAGTTACATATATTATTAGCTAAATGTACAATTGGTAAATATGTAGTTATTACAGAGTACACGTAGAAAGGATGTTTATAGGCATTTTTATATAGATTTATTTCAAACGAACGAACGAACCAAAAAAATCTTTATATTTTCTTGATATTTCTTTTAATATCAAATCGTTCTTTATCTCTGTGTTGAATTAATTTCAATTTCGTGTACTTTATTGTATAAAATATTGTATAATAGTGCTTCAAAAATATATATTATTATCAACAGTCATACAACTAAGACGTTTCGAATGTCATTCTTTAGTCAGGAATCTTACCAGCGCGATTGCTATATAACATTCGCAGGCAAACTAATGCCTTGAGTTCATTTAAATGACGATAACTTTTTTTTAATGAACTGATTTTGATGAACCAAACTTTAGTAGTTAAGTTGAGTTTAAGCAAAGTAATTGGTGAAACTTTCAAGTAAATCGGTTCAGTACTTTGAGAGAAAAATGTGGACATAAATATCGAAAGACAGACAGACAGACAGACAGACAAGAAATTAAAAAAAAATCTTTTTGCTTCCTATTATTCTTTTTAAGCGTCCCTCTATCCATTTCAGTCAAAATTACTAAATGTACAAACAAAATATTTTTACTATCTTCTTATAACTATATAGAGATAAAATATAAAACATTAAAATTCTAAAATTATGAAGTAGTAAATAATTTGCATCAACACATTACAAAAGTTTGTAAAATTTATTTTTTTAGAGATTATTATTTATTAGAGATTCTTATAACATATGTTAGGAAAACTAGCTGACGCGGACGTCGCGTCGTAAACATTTAAAGCGATACAAGATGTCCCCAGCGCGCCCTCCCTGTGCCGGACGCGGACCAGGGGACGTGTGGGGACGTCCTCAATAGAAGCTTACGGATCATTTTAGACGCTAAAACAAAATAATAATATGCTAAATTTATAAAAGCGCAGAAAAATTTGCGAGCTACTACGTTAAATTTGCAAATATTATGACATATTTTTACAACCATGCATTGCTTTAAATAAATTATCAAGAAGTAAAATAAAATAAGTATTTTTTTACGTACGCTTACACGGCACAATACTTTAGACAAGGGCTTAATCTGTCCAGGGTATGTAAATTCGTGACCACCTGTGTGACTCACCCGGCGTCCAGGTGGCGCGCCGCGGCCAGCCCCGTGAGCGTGAACAGGTTGTAGAGGACCTGCTCGTAGAGGAGGCGGTTGGGCGCGAAGTGCGCGGCGCTGAGGTTGGGCGACATGTTGGCCTCCAGTAGCCGCACGCGCAGCTCTGCGTCCACCACCAGGTCGAAACGCATCAGCTCGAAGAAGTTGTCCCGGGACGGGTAGCTCTTCAACTGGAAACATTACATGCAACCCACATCTACTGAATGTTTATACACGAGCTCGACGTTACAATTAGATTGCCGCTTGCAAAGAATACACATACTACTTATTTATTGGGACTAAAACTACTGTAATAATGAATTTCAATCAATCTTAAAATTCTATAAGTAGAAGTAAGTATAGATACGTGACGTCACATTTTACTGACTTTATCAATTACTGATCTGTAAATTAAAATTAGCGGAAATATTGATACTTAATGCTGTTGGTACTTAATGTATGTAATGGCTTAATGCGTAAAGTCTCACCGCCTCGACGATGTGGTGCTCCTTCGCCAGCAACACCTCCGTGACGGCCTCTTGTACCTCCTCCCACATGCGCGTCGTGTTCTTGCCCTACGGCGTAATATAACATATACTAAATATAGCTTTCAAAAATGCTTACTCGGTTACATTAGTATAGATATTTTGAATGGAACGCGGCTCAATAGGCGGGCGCAGGCCGCGCCGGCAGACTATCCTTTGCCCTATTGTAGTCTCTACCCACTTAGGTATTTCACGTTAAAGAGATGCCCTGAAAGCCTAAGATCTAGTGAAAGATTGAGCTAAGAGCTCAAATAATGTGATGAATCTTTCATTTGTTAGTGACAATTGACATTTTAAATGGAGATTACCTAACATAAATTAATACAATTTAAATTTTTTATACGTAATTATTCCTTGTCTGATGACATATCTAATGAAATTACTTTTAACTTTTAAACATTCATAAACATATTTGCTGGTCTTGTTAAACTTTCTCTCGACAATTTCAGATCTTGAGCTTCACACTCACGCTGTATCTCGCACATTGCAGAACATAGGGAACCTGGAACTTAGTAACACTAAGTTCCCAGGTTCCCTATGCCTAGACATTACGTTCCCATTAAGACACTTCCGTTCCACACTTTCAGAATTTTCAAGAGATTGCGAGTTAAGCAGCGGAACTCAACGCTGCACTTTGCCTTGTTATCAGAGAGATTATTAAAAGAAATGAAAATAAATGTATATTTCATTCCCCCGAGTGGAAATCGAACCCACAATTTGCAACATTGCGAGTTATCGCCGCGTAATGCCTTGTGTTCATTCGAATGATGATAACATTTTTTTAATGAATAAATTTTGATGAAACAATCTTTAAATGTTTTGCTGAGTTAAAACAAAACTGAACCGATTTACTTAAAACTTTCACCAAGTGTTGAAAGTTTGAAGTTAATCGGTTCAGTGTTTTCGGAGATAAGTGTGATCATACCTACAGACAGACAGACAGACAGTTTTTATTATTCTTTTTAAATATCCCTCAATCCATTTCAGTCTAAAATGTACACACAAAATATTTTTACTGTTTTATTATATTAATCTATATATATAAAAGGACTTGTACCTGACTGACTGAGGTAAGACGCACGCACAGCCGTAACCGCTGTGCGTGCGTCAGTGCGTCGTGCGTGAAATTTGGATAGATATTTATTTTCATAATCAGGACATCCACTAAGAAGGGATTTTGAAAAATTTTAACCATAAAGGGATGAAATTAGGGGTTGAAAGTTTGTATGGAAAAAAAATTAAATCGGTATCGATCTTTATACAATTTGAAATTCAGATTCTTAAAAATATTTCATTGAACACGTATTTCATGGTTTTGTAGAATTCACCCCCTAAGGGTTCAAATAAAGGGGTTGAAAATTTATATGGAAAAATCTTTAAATCACCACCGATTTTTATAAAAAATTAAATCCAGACTGTTAAAAATATTTTATTGAACACGTGTTTCGCGGTTTTTTTAGAATTTACCCCTAAGGGTGCAAATAAGCGGGCGAAGCCGCGCGCGACCACTAGTTTATGATATTTCTCAAGTACAAGTTTACATAACTTATATAAATTTACTTTTTGCAGCCTGATCACCAGGTGACCACAACGTCTGAAAATAATGTGTATATGAAAGTATGTATAATAAAAAAAGTTTTGTTTAACAAAACTTTGATATTCTAATACAATTGAGTCGAGTCATTACTACATCTGGTAAATACCTATGTAACTACATTACAAGGATTAAAGGAAGGTAGAACGAGGGTTGAAGCTGCAGGTAGTGAACCCAACACGTCCTACAAGTGCGAGAGCGCAGTGCACCCGTGCAAGTAGTGTGCGTGGACGGCGTGTGGACAGTGTGTGGACGGCGTGTGGACAG
>DWMY01000421.1:0-26146 GCA_018249775.1 Heliconius hecalesia formosus
ACCTGTTCTAATATCTTACCATTTACACTGATCTTGCATTCCGTCCTTTCTTCATCTCTTTCAAAAATCAGAACCTTTGTCTTATTCGCATTGAGGCTTAGACCATTATATTCACACCCTTCTTTCATTTTAAATAATATGTATTTTTCGGGTTAACATTTTTTTAAGAAAACTATAATGAAAATCGGAATAAAACTAAAAAAAAAGTACCTTCAGACTCTAGGATAGCCTACAAAAATTATTAATTTCTAGCTAGTTTTTCTTGCTAGTTTTTGCGTGATTGGCGAAAAAACAAACAGACAAGAATTCTGTTAAGTGGTTTTTTAGCTTCTAAAATCAATATGCAAACTGATATAATTTTTATTTTTATTAATATTTTTCATGTAGAGAATTGACTTTTCCAACCTTTTATAATATTGAACATTTATCTATTTACAGCGCACGCATTTAAATACCTACAAAATCGCCCTGCACAAGTATAAAAGTCATGATCTCTGGCCAAAACTTCAGTTCGGGTTTCAAAATGTCAAATTATAAAAAGGTTTTGCAAATAAAATAAAAATTGTCTATCAATGTTCCTATTCCATTAACAACCCGTATATTTTACAACAAAAGTTCTAATATATACATAGTAAAAAATTCTGATATGTATAGTTGACCGCGGTCGGTCGTAAGAAGGGATGGCTTTGTGTGAGTGAAGAATTCAGTGGAACTATTTGCTTTCGATTTCAGAGCCCACGACCAGCCTCGTACTTTGACTTATTTGCCAAATTAAATTAAAATTTCAACAGATTGACATAGAGTGGAGTAAGTATATAAGCTCCGAGAGCTGGCGAGGTTGTCAGAGGTCGGTGGAGGTCGGTTGGGGTCAGGTGGTAACTACTTGTAATCAAATAAGAATTTTACTATATCTTCAGATTGTTTATTTTTGTAGACATTCTTATTTGAGATAAAAAATAAATCTAAGAATTTGCTTGTTATAGAGTAGGACAAAACAGAATATATGTTCCGATGGGATACGCGCCCCACTCTCTAAAAATCCTACATACAAAAATAAGAAATGGAAATACGTTTGGTAAATACGTTCTGCATGCGCCGCTCTTTCTTCTGAAACATGATTTCGCTACAAAATCGTAGGATGAATTATATTTGGTTTTATGAGCGAATATATTGACAGACGACGCTAAAAATACTTCGAAAATTAAAATATAAATAATCATTGCAACTTTGTTAATAAAGATGGCTTACATTGTATTTTTATCATGTTGTTAGATAGAATTACTAAGACACATTTAGGAGACGATCATTGATTCTTTATATCCGTTTTTCTTAACATTTAAAAGGACACCTATCTTTCTATATAGAAAGAGCCTCGTCAAAGTGTATATATATTTATATTTATGTCGTGGCTATTTTAAAATTGATTATTATTATACATAGTAATATATTTAGTTTTTATAGATGTCAACAGCAAACAGCAAGTTTGAATGCGTTTATCATTTTTTTTGTTCACTGGCGGGCAGAGAAGACCGTAAAAGCTACATGCTAGGAAGAGCACTTATTGGTACTGTATCTCCACACAAACCTTGCAAAAGATGCAATTCAACTCGGTTAAATTTTATTAATAACTGTAATTGATAGGTCAAAAAACTAATTAATAATTCAGCATAAAGAATTAAACTAGTTAAATTAAAAGAAATCATTCTTATAAAATGTATATTTTTGAAATTAGGAGGATGTTTTCAAAAGTGGGGCATCTGTGGTATTTTCACACATTGACACGGAGGTGTCTTAATGATTATTGAAATTGAAAGTAAAATGTGAATTTGAAGTGTAAAAGTACGAATTTTAGGTTAAAAAAGATGCATTTAAAGTTTAAAACGGCGAATTTGGAGTGTAAAATGATTAATTAGAAGTAAAAAAATATTAATTTGATGTGTATACGAAAAAAAATTGTAGAGGAGAGAGGACAAGGAGAGAGACTGTGTAAAATTATGATTTTGGGGGGGAAAAAGAACGAATTTGGAGTAAAAATCTATAGACATATACAGAGCCATGAATTACGTACAGACGTATTAATTTATACAATATACGTCCGTTCGCTTTAATTATCGCGAACTTGCGCCGCTAAATACACAATTGATGAGCGAACGTGACTTGTTTTATATTAACACGTAACACATTGTATAATCGATGAGTGAAATGTTTTTTGTACAGTTTTCTTTTGTATAATATAATGAGGAATTTGTAGTAGACATTGGCGTATAGTTATAAAAAATAAATATATATATTTAGCTACACACTATCTCACATGAATCAGAGTGGGCAGTGGGAACCTAGTGGTCAGAAACTTTGTTCCCAACCAAAAAAAAAACGGAGGGTAACCAAAGAAATCATAGGTACCTCCTAATAGGTATAGAATGGCGTTTCATCAATTACGTTACATTTTTGTTCTTGACCTTACCGTATTGTATGTTAAACCTCCGTTTATATGTTTTTTAAAGGTACGTGTACTAATTTAACTTAATTAGGCATACATATATCAAAAACCGTGAGCGTCGTTCAACAAGTCGTTAGTTGGTGTAGTGTCTATTGAAGCGCAGTGGTCGCGAGGGGCGGTAGTACGGGTGTCTGATAGCGGTGGCAATACTATTGCGCCGGAAGCTAGTAACTAACTTGGAACTCTGTATAAGGTGACCAATTAAACACTCAGTCAAGCTAGTCTAGATGATAACTAATGCTAGATATGATAATAGAGATTGCTCTTGATTTATCTACATTATTGAGGCCGTCGCGGTATAATGTTACTGACAGTAACCTTTGAAAAGACTCTATACAGTCCTAGAAATGACCTTACTTCATTCCCAATATATATTTTTATATGTATTGTATGTAAGTATATTCATATTCATTATATGTAAGTTTTCCGCACAGAGGCGCACTTAGACGTTAGTTGATGCTCGCGACGTCTAATCTACATGGACAGTGATTGATGTGCACTATTACAGCGCCGCTATTTCGGGTATATTAAGTAAATAAGTCTAGATGAAAACACGCGCCAGTGTGTCCAGCGAACTGGAAACGTGCGATGTGTATTTTACACGAATCATTTCAAGCAAAAGCTCAAAAGGCCTTTCATAACTCGTAAACCAATAAATTTATATGCAAAAAATTTAGCGCATTTATTTAAATCTCCAACTTTGTGATGTAAATAAAATTTTACCAATTTAACTTTTTTAAAAATCTTTATTTTTGTAACTGACTTATTCATTCATCAAAGATATAACCCACTCCAGAAACTTGATATGTGGTACCTAGAGAGCTTGAGTTTATTGCGAGTGACCACAGAACTCGGCATCCATATAGATCTCCCATTCTTTTTTAGGTGGAGTCGAGAATGATGCATTACTTTACATTTAACTTGGCTGTCATTTGACATTTATTTTTTTCATAGGATTATATTTAAGGGATCTATTGATTGATTAGGACATTTTATATGCAATTTTTGTATGATGTTTTTTAACTTCCGCTGTATTCCTCATATAGCAGGTTAAGCAGAGGGAGCCTACTGTTAATATACTCCCCATGCACCGCCCAATTTTCGAAACATGACGTATTCAGAGTTGGAACAAAGCGCCGCATTTTTTTGTAACCAAAGCGAGGAAATGAATGTCGTTTATTTATCCGTAGCGTTTATAGCCCGACTGTAACACTGCGCCACTACTCCATTCTCCTTTTAATAATATAAATAATTTTGCCGATATTATTTATACGACTTATGCTGTTTATGATACATATCACATACTATTAAATTACTAACATGATGAAAGAACTATACAAACCTTAATAGGTACAGTCTTTAAAAATATGATAATTACTAACGTCGACGTAAGACGATACATGAAGATAAACACTATTAACAAACACGGGCTCAGAGATGAAAGTCTCTTTCTTCGTATTAAGTGTTTTGATGCACTTAATTCCATACCAGTCTGTAATTATTAAATCTGCGGCTGAATTTAAACGTTTACTTTACAAATTTTTTAAATCAACAAAATCTTTGAAGGGTTAATGAGCTTCTAACTGTTCAAAGGCTCTATTTCAAATTCTTCTGTCTGCAGTGCAATGGGTAACGGTAAATATATGAAATGCTTAAGACAAGCATTGCCAACATGCAAGCACACGAGGAACTTGTTATCTTATCGAGACGCGGGCGACGGAAAATTTAAACTTGGTACATCAAAAATGATGAAAGTTAGCAGAGTTTTGGTTTCGCATGAAAACTTTTACTTTGTCCAGATTTCTATATTATGAAATATTTATCAACTCTCGACGAAGAGTGACGCGTCTCTTAGAAGAAACTCGACCTGAAACTTTTCGTTAAGTTGTCACTTTAACATGTACAGAGCAAAATAGTCTTGCTATAGTATTTTCTTGAGCTAATTTAATTTTCCAAGATTGAATAGAATGAACTATTAAAAGTTTAAGTTAAAGTTTTGTCAAGTTTGAGTTATTGTTTCGGATTTTCGACTATAAATGTTAATGTAGAAGTGCTTTAATAAATTTAATATTTTAATAACACGCTTTTCATTTGAAATTTAGCTTTGTAAATTATAATTATCATAACAAACAATTTGTGTACTCTTTTGTCAATCGCTTAATAATTTAAAATAATCCTAATCTATGAGTCTGTTGTATATCTTCCAAAATAGGTAATGGAATCTACAAAATTGCCATTTCTGCGAAATCTCGGAGATTCCTCTCATAGATTCCTCTCATAGATAATAAATAATAAATGCTTTATACTTCAAATATTTGCGATATTTCCAATTTGAGGCAGCCGTAGTGCAGGGGCGTGACTGTAACAGACGGAATGAATGGATTATTATTTATTAATATATTCATTTCTTCGCTCTGGCACCATAATAAAAAGCCCAGCGTTGAGTTCCGCCACTCAACATGCAATGTAATAAAATGTTTAGTTATTTCATATGTATCAGGGTGGCGCGCAGTAGACTTGTTTTTCGCGCAGTAATCCCGAACTCAAAAGTTCTGATACAAAAAGACGCTAAAATGTTCCCCCTTCCTCCCACTTCCTCTATCGTCTCATTAAAGTAACATTATAATCATATTAACTATTCTGGGGACTAGCTCAGACAAACAGAAAAACATTCAGACAGGCAGACAAACATTTTGAAATCGAAAAATTGTGATTCAGTGGCGTATAAATAGCTATATGTACTTGACTTTTCTCTCAGTAATAATATATCTATACAATTTCTTTTTTTTTATTTTATTTTATTTATTTTTAAGGGAAACATACAGTACATTAAATATATTCTAATAACACACAAATACTAGTACACATACCAATAAAGTTTCCACAAACTACTTACTCATAAGTCTAAAGAACAACAATTTATGCACAATATACAAAAAACAAAAAATAAAAAGTGGAAAACTTTCATTCGGGACAAAAATATACAAATAATTTACACCTAAAAAAATCGACACCTAACCAAGTAAAAAAAACTATAAATAAAAGTTTCTTTAAACAGTCCTTGAAATTATTGAATTTTACATTGAATAAGTCTAAGTTGTTATGCTTAACATTAAAATTTTTACATGCACGTGACACAAAGTTATTAGACGCATATTTTGTTTTAAATTTAGGAACTACAATCAAAGGTTTAGTTCGTGCACCTAATCTATGACACGCAAAGTTTAGTTTACTCACGAGAATAATTGGGAATTGATCATATTGTTTACCAACTTATACAACAACACTTGATCTCTGAGATCACGGCGCTTCTCCAGAGATATATCTTTTAAAATCTTATTATATGTATAGATATATTATTACTGAGAGAAAATTCTTATTTTTATATACGAGTATACTCATACAATGAATGTTCACTAACTATGAAATTACTTTAATACACATAAAGTAAGATATGCTTTTAAATTTAAATAATACGTAACGGCTCTCCCTTTACCTTAAGCAAGTTCGAGGATTCAAATCACAAAGTCACATTCACAACACATTCACAAATTCACAACTACAACAATAATTCATAAAAATGCTAATAAATCTTTGTAAATTATAAGGAACATGACAAAGCAAATCGAGGTTTTTGCAGTGATCTTAAAAAAACTGAATCGCACTGTTTACTCGCAAATAACCTCTTAAACGGCGACATAAGTTAAGGCAATAAAAAACAGACCCGACCTATTATGATGCTGATGTAAATATAGAACTGCCACTTACATATATTAATAATACACGATTATTTATACTTGTCATAGGTATATATGATTATATAGGTACACATGATTCAAATTGTTACTCTTTGTTTCTATAAAAATAGTGCCTTTAGATTGTGTAACAGTGTAAACTTGTTCTCATCATCATCATCATCAGCATCCTCAGCCTATCCTCTGTCACAATTGGTCATGCCTGTCCAATGGCACTCCATTAAGTTCTAACTTCGGCTCTTCGCTTGCATCCGTTGCCAGCTTTGCGTACGTCGCCACTCTGCTAAATATTTATTAAATACTTAGAGTGATGTATGACACATGACACATTCTAGTGAGTGACCTAACTCTGATAGAAGGTAACCTTCCTTAAATAATGGAATGTTCAACACAAAAAGAATTATTCAATCAAATCAATGATTAGTGCATACAACCAAATAAACTATTTCGCTGTTTTTGTAAAAATATTATTTATACCTACTTTTTACGTTTATTTATTATAAATAACAAAGAATTTTAATTAAATTAATCTGTTTTTCCATAGACATGTCTAGGCTTTTATTAAATATCACGTGCAGACTCACAGTATGCTATTACAATCATAAAATTTAATTAAACTTTTAATTTATGAGTCCTATTTACTAAGAGTATCGAATCAATATCCTCATGCCATCATAGTCAAAGAGCTAAATGCAGAAGTTGCTTGATTTGAATTAAAATAAAATATTTACATATTTAAAAAAATGTGCAGCTGCTTTGCTTATTTACATTGACTGTCACTTGATAAAAAATAAAATTCATTGAAAAATCTTTTTAAAAACAAGCTTTTTATATTTTTAATCATGGTGTTTTTTACAAATCAAGCCATTTCATTTGATACCTATATTTTGAGTTGTGCAAACTTGTAATCCGCCATTTTATTGCGGCGACGATTTTAAATTAACAACAATATTGATTATATTATATTTCATTGTCATCAGAACTCGAAAATCCAACTCACCCAGTTACTGGGAAATGAGGCAAATTGAACATATAAGATATATGTGCAGTATACACGCCAAGTTAAAGAAAATCTTGTTGACGCAATACATATAAATTGGGTGAAATAACAATATATAATATTATTCAGAAAGGAATGTTAGTTTTATCATTCAATGTTAATTTAACATTAACTACAGGTGGCCCTTGTACTATTTTACATATGTTAATAAATTGTGTCGATGTTAATTTGAGAGCTACTTCGTAAGATATATGGTGTCGTCGATTTTTATTACCTTTTAATTAATATTTCTTTATAAGCGTCTGACTTTAGATTGGCAATTAGACATGACGGTTGTCGGTTTGATTACCAATTGGAGAAACGAATTTCACTCGCTTGAACTACATAATTATTAATTTACTGGTATGCATTACCTTCCTTTTATAATAATTATATCGTTTCTCCTCCAAGATCCGTAGTTTAATAACGATGTAGTCAGCGATACAAAATAATATACATAATAGTCGAGCTATGAAAATTAGAAGTCTAAGATAAATCACATTTTATAAAAACATCAGGCATAACCAAATTGAACTAGCGACCGCCTCAATATCAACCAATACTGTTAATTACGCGCTGCGCTGATTGCTCTATGTATCGCAGGTATCTGTGTGTTACATATCTGACACGTGAGTATACTCATATTAAATAGAATGAAACGTGTAAAATGGCGGAACACAATAATACGCTTTCTCTTTAAATCAGTGCGAGGATGTGAAAATAATCCGTTCCCCCAATTAGGAATCAAACTCACAACCGTCGCCGTGACTCTATAAGCATCACCCCGTAGGATAAAAAGACTATCGTGACGCAGTGTATCTATAGACTATAACTACGACAACATATTATATGTATTCCATTTGTATGATAAAGAAAAAGCTTTAATATAATATTTCCCCGACGAGTCATATATCTCCGCGTGTCGTCGTCGCTCACACTGAACGCGCCACTGTGCGTAGAGTTTACTATAATATAGCGAGTTTTGATATCCACATCACTAGTGTAATGTTAATAATACGTAACTTTGTTCTTATTTATTAGTAGAATATATAGAAGTAAAGTGTATGTTCATGAATTAATGAATAAAGAATTTTCAATTTGTCTGCTACAGTCTTGTCACAATCTGTTCCAGCGTTTCACTTAGAAGAGAAATAATAAGAATAAGTTTAGGGATGTGGACAAAAGAAGAAAGTATAATAACAGAGCCGCTGTGAAAATAAATCAGTTCACGAAATTAATGAGAACTAAACACAATGTCAACAATTCTATACCTACTTATTTAATTTATATATTCAGTATGTTAAGACACTCCATTCCCCGCGCTCCGACTAACTTATAATTTCCTATAACGGGAAGATAACTGTATATAATCGGGACAGCCATACGAGCCAGCACGTGTGCAGACGAGGTCGCACGTAAATGCTAGCGGGAAATTTAATAAAACGAATTTTCATTTGATCGTGTTCACAAAGTCGCCGCCACACACAAAGGCAATTTTTTCAACTTCACGCTTATAAGCCAACGTCGCTCCTCGTTTGACGAAACCGGGGAGAAATGATTTTATATATATGAATATTCTTCTTAGATTTATATATTTAGATCTCCCACATCATGTATAAGAAATTAATTGATTTTAGGGCCTGTCGTGGCGCAGGAATATAAGCATGCGACTGTAACATGACAGTTGTGGGTTCCGTCAAAATTAGAACTGTACGTGGGGAACGGGGTGTATTTCAACACTAAGATTCCTCTGCCTAAATAATATGTGCTTATGAGGTAAAAAGGAAAACCCTGAACAAGAATCTCTATGATATGCATCAAAATGACGCATGACATCTCCCAGTCATGCGTCATTTTGACGCATATCTTTTATTTGACCATTAATAGGAACATATTAATTATATTGAATTAAAAAGTACAGATAAATAATTTAAATTTATTTATTACATAGAAAAAAAAACAAAACTTGAACCTCTTCTATAAATAAAGAAAAAGTTATGGATGTTAGTTTTTTATCCATAATTGTTTTTTTGTGAAATAATTACAAATTTATGTTATGAAAAAAATATTAGAATATATAATATATTTACATCAGAAACAAAAATCAGTCAGAATCATCTTTATCAGTTATCAATTCTATGCTCTCCGCAAATGACTTTTTTACATATTTTGCATCCTGTATTTAACTTTCGGCCTATTTTATAACGGCAATAAATACAATGACTATATTCTCGCTACTGATGTGTTTTTGCTACTTATTAGCTATTTCTTGTCATTTGATTAATGACAAGAAATATCTAACAGCTCAGAATATTTAAAGTATATCATGAACATATCTTTCATATTAACAACAACACTACTGCAGACGGAACCTTTGTTAAGGCACTCCTTTCTGGGGAAGGTTACAATTTTTGAGACACTCCGTGTTGAGTATGAAAACTTAAGGCAACCGTTTGTCCTCATACCAGAGCAACATGAAAATAATTTATTTATTGAGTGGGAATTGAATCCACGACCGCTACGTTTAAAGTCAGGTGTATTTATCAGTAATTAATAACAAGTAGATATAATTTGATACTACAAGTTGCTGCTCAAGGCACCACTGTATCATTCAACAGCTCTACAGAGGCGACGCGGCAAGTGATCGTAAACAATGATTTAATAGACACAAAAGTACATCAATACGTGTTTACCGCTAAACTAAAATGAAAATTGTAACATCTTGTCTCGTATAAATGTCTTTTTGAACTTGAAATGTTGCCAAAAGAGACATCGCCGGAGGAAAAAATTATTAAGATCTGTGAAAAACGTTTTATAGCTCCAGTGGGAGTGTACAAGTACTATATATTATATTATACTGTTTGTTCCTGCTTTGTACGTGCGTTTTAAATGGAAATAATTAATATGATTTGTGTATTTGTATATATATGATATATTCTAATTCTCAGGAACTGCTGGTTTGATTTTGAAAAATATTTATGTTACATAGTTCATTTATTATATCGTTTCGATGTTCGACGAACCCACTGCACCTGCAGTCAGAGTTACCTTGAGCTCAAGAGTGTATCACGTGTCGTACAGACCTCGTGGGCAAGCGGACACTTTCTTTTACGCAAAATTTAGTACATATGCCATTAATCTTCTTAAAAAAATTGCTTTTATGCTGTATTCCGCATACAGTAGAGTAAGCAGAAAGAATCTTGAGTTAAGGTACTCCATTCCCCACTTTCCGCCGAAATGTGGAGACATTGCATATTGAGTGGCAGAACTAAACGCCTTGCTTCGCCTATACACTAGAGGGAAGAAATAAAAACCTTCTTAATTTATTTATAACTGTATAAATAAATATTTGCCTGAAGGCCAATTAATTAATATTAATCAGCACGAGTCTCAGAGAGAGCCAGAATGCCTCAGTCAATTTGGATCCGTTCCCAACTCTCCCCCCAGTTTTCCGATTCCGCCCAAGATATCACGTGTTGAGTGGCTAACTTCTTGTTTTATCTTGTTACTATAACTCATTCCACCTGAACAAATCGAAACCACAACTATTGTGAGGGAGGTTTACAGTGAGGTGCCATTCCGCCACGACGGCCTCACTAATTTATTTTAAGTCTGCAGTTTTGATTTTTGTATCCTAAATTCTAAAACTCGTACAAAACCACAGGTACCGGCTGTTTACAAAATAATGTAGGTCCTATAAATAACACTGTAAACCCGCACTAGTAGGTCCACAATATTTCTCCGTCGGGACACTAAAGACTTACTTATGAGTTGCCTTGTACCTCTGGCTAGTTCAAATATGGTCGTTATTTTATAAATAACTTGGATATTGATTTAATATCAATATAAATGTTATCATAAATGTTGTATCAGAATTTTTGTCACGTTTTGATTAGGGCTTTGAAGTTGATTCGTACTCAAGTCCGGGCTATGTGGTAGATTAAACTGACTAAAAAAAACTAATATTATTTATGTGTATTGTTGCAGGTAATTATCAAAGTCTTTAATAGTACATCTAGATATTTTATGTACAGTAAGTATCTGTTATTTTTTTAAATAGTCGCTCGTTGACTGAATGCGATAGTCGTCTCACAGTCCACTCAGTTCATCATGCAAAACGATCTGTTTACATACATCATAAAAAAACAGGGAGAGAGCTCAGTAGGAGGAAGGTCACGGACGGAAGCAGAATGAAGAAGTGCCGGAAGCGTTTGGCGCTTGGTACCTTCTGGTTAGTCCGCTAGGGATAAAGCTAAAAAACACAAACACACAAAAGTAAACAAAAATATGCACTTTTCCATTAGACAAAGCGGCTTCATATTATTCCCAGAATATTTTTATCCCAGCACATTCACGACTGACAAACGTCAGCGACTTAACCCACATCGTTCCTACTGAATCGACGTGGATTTCGAAAGCTCCAAACAAATAGTATATAGATATGAGTGAATGATTTATTATTGTAACTGACAACATGAGAAAGCCGCGTCACATTAATCATGAAAGACAGTCGAGTGAATAATAACAAAATCACACACACATTAGTAAAATAGAACATTTATAATTTTTTGTTGACTTCAATTAATACATTTTGTAGTATAGTCTACGTATCTATTTGTTGTCTATACCTCTGAGCGAATAATATTGTATGTATGTATCTAAGCAAACCTGTATATAGCAGGGTCACCGTCAAGAAGAGGTCACCTAGTGGCAAGACACTCCGTCACTTATTTTTCACCCAATTGCATTGCATGAGAAGAAGGAAAAAAAGTGAATGCCGAGCTTTGTCCCCAGAACGAAAAAAAACGGTATTTTAACTAATACGTCTTAAAGTCCACGTCAATAAAGTTGCGGGCGACGACTACTTAAAAATATAAAAAAATACCTCTATGATACTCACAGAAGCACCTCGTCTGCTCGACGTCTATATTTTATATTCTTAGCAATTACACGAATAATGCAATTATTTTCTTAGTAACTAAATGTGTGTTGAAAGAAAATTTAAACTTAGAAGTTAGTACAAATGTATTTTTTACTAACAATCTAAAAAAATATTTCCTTCTGTGTCACGATTTAACTATTATATTTGGCAGAGCATTTTATAGACAACAGATTCAAAAATTATGCTTAATTTTTAATTATGTAAAACCACTTTATATTTTTAGTAGAAATTGTTAAGATACAATTTACCACTACATTGTATCTTTACAATTTCTGTAAAAAAATAACTTCAGCAAGTAATAGTAATCAGTTCTCTCCCAAGCCGCCGCGTCGCCAGCCAGTAACGCCCCCGCGGGATCTCTAACTATTAACTGAATTAATCAACTCTCGTTATTATTTTTTCTAAAATGCGCCCCTAAAATGCGCCCCGGGTTGTCAAAATCACGTTTCTTAAAAATTTTATGAAGTCAGGGAAAATTTTAAGAATAAATATATATATAATTAAATAGGGAATGTTCAGTTCACATTATAAAGAAATAAAATACTTAGTCTGGCAGCAAAAACTGTGACAATTTAAAAGTAAACAAAATATTACTACCGAATTTGGAATCTGTCATTTTTATACAGTTATTAATTGTTTTTTTTTATTTTTGCACCAATATATTGTAAAATATTTTGTGATATTAAAATGGAGAAGGGTGATAGAGGACCGAACTGAACCGAATCGCTTCGATTGTATTACATAAAGTAGCTATTGAAACCAAATTCAATTATAAACCTTCATTTCATCCATACGTTTGGTATTAGTTAAATGTTTGTAAAACGGGCTATTGATACGTACAATGAAACCTCATCTGTTTGACACAGAAATAGATATGACCGATCACGAAATTTTCGTAAGATCAAAGAAGCAAGGAAAAGAAGTCAAGGAAGTCCTGTCCGAAACCAAAAGATTTTATTTCGGGAGATAAAAATAGCACATAGATATATTAAAAGTTAACTTAGCTGCAGCTTATAGGAGACGCACTAGTCATTTCTTAACTGTTGGTCTCATACGTCTTGTAAGCTGCTTAATCCTTACTTTTGATTATATGCCTTTGAAAAAAAATCTAAATTATTGATCCATCTGAAATTTACCATTCGTTAAGTGAGATATACGACGCATCTTTTGTACAACAAGTGTTTACTTAAATCATTTCTTGATCTGATTATTTTCTTAACGCTGATAAATTAACTTGATTTAATTAAAATAATGAAAAACGCCGTAACGCGCATACTGCGCATCAGCGTCGATGATAGTATATAAGATACTTAATGTAGACAATATACATTCAGCAATATACTTACTTTTTTTTAGCGTCGCTGTATCTTATACACAGCAGGGTAGTGGCAGGCAGTGGGAACATAATGTTAAGACACTCCATTCCTCATTTTCCGCCGAATTCTAGTATTGCATGTTGAGCGATGGAGCTCAACGCCGCGCTTTGCCTCAATCAATATTTAATTGCCTCGAGTATTATAAGAGCGGTCGATATTCTAAGATATTCTAAGATAGATCGAACCAACAACCTATTGCTCTTACAATTACATTTTGTGCCCGTGCGCCACGACTGGCCTCTATATTCATAAATGTAAGATATTTAATATTCACTGATATCTCTTTATAAAGTTAAAAATCATTAATGAATTAAATAAAATTATGTTTTAGTAAAGTATTTAGTACATCAGGTTTTTTAGTATTAAAATATAAAAGTAAATTAAAATCTTACCACAAGATGAAGAGAAAGATTTCATCTTGGCCTTCCTAATACTAGCTGTGCTGTGTTGAAGCGGAACATCTCAAAGGGCAACTTCATTTTATATCTGACGTTGCGTGAAACTTTAGACCTCACAAAGTAAGCAGAGAAGAGCTTACGAACAATATCTAATTAGATACTGAAGTTTGACGTAAAATATTTTAAACAAGAAAAAGCTTTGCAAATTATTTAAAATAATAAGTCTCATGGTAAGTAGGGAGAACGGATATTCAAACTTGACAGTTCGTCTGTCCCCTTTCATCACATATACTGTCATTGATCTCTTCATACATAAAATAACTCAGAATTTATAAATAGTAAATGTATACATTTTTAAAACTTTTAACAAAAATCCGTGGTCACGTGCAAATTTTCTATGTTCATAATTCAACTCAAACGTGGAACAAATGCGTCGATTGAATGGCCTCATAAATATTACCTATTGAACTATTCTCCTCCACTCCCATTGTTCGATATCACGGCGAAAGCACAAATGGCGGGACACTGGAATATTTTGAGCTTTTACAAAGTTATACTTTATAAACTGGTGCAGAAGCTCTGTAATGGAATCACTTTGACTGTATCGTTCTTGAAGTGCATAGTTTGTGAGTTGATTTATTTTAGTATATTTTAAAATTTAATTAACATGCTTGATAAATGCTATTAAGGATATATTACTAACTAAAATAAAAAAATTAAGCTTTCGTGACGCAGGGGCAAAAGCGTAAGACTGTAACCACGACGGTTGTGGGCTTGATTTCGAGTGAAAATGAAATATTAAATATTTTCATTTCCTCGTTCACTTAGACAAAGCAAAGCGTAGCGTTGAGTTCCGCCACTCATCATGTCTCAAGAATTCATCCAAAAGTGAGGAATGCAATGCAATTCAATAATAAGTAAGCTTTAAAAATGATGATCAATATCAAGACACAAGCCAGAGTTTCCAGCCAAGTTAAACATGTGTATTTTACTTGAACCATTTTAAGTTACTTTTGAGCCCTTCATAACTCATAAACTAATTAATAAATTTTAATGTAAGTTCAACAATTTAACTCAAACGGTTATTAATATATTAACGTTTAAAAATAGTTTTTTTGTGACGGACCCACTCACTCATCGGATTTCTAACTTCTAGATGACCTAAAACTTGATATTTAGTATTAAGGTAGAATATTGTACGATATGTACACAAGGAAAAATTCAAATAACATCAAAAAAACGAAGAAAAATTAAACAATTTAAAGAATAACACAGTAATAATTTCTGCACAAAAAGTAATGATATTATATCAAAAACATAATTTGACTGTTAAATTTCGTTTGGTTATTGTTTACGATCAGGTACTAAACCAAAATCAACTGAAAAGTCCAGTACTAACATAGCTGGAGGTACATTCATTTGCAAATATAAGCATGTACGTTAAAAAAAAATAGAGTGAAATTAACTTGAATTTTATCCTGATTCCTGATTGAACTCGGCATGAATATAGATCTCCAACTCTTTTGTCGGTGAAGTTGATTCATTAGTATATATTTAACTTGGCCCTAATTTCACATTTATGTTTTGTTTTGATGGGATTATTTATTTCAGATTTAGAATTATGTTAGTTGTAATCAGTAAATAAACTGTCCCACATCAAAGACGCTCCTCGTATTTACATAATTAACACGCTCTATACAGTAATAGCACACCCTGAGCTCTAACTTGTGACTCGTTGAACCTCAGTTAACTATTCCAACAGAACGTCCGACGGGATCGAGTTGTCTTTATTTACGTCTTACATGTGTCTGTTTGACAGCCGTCATTAATAGTATATGTAGCCGTAATTAATTTCAGTTTCCATTCATTTATAAATAGATGGATTGCTTACAAAAAACAACACAAAGTATTTTTCATTCTTTTGAAATATTTTCATACGTTGTATTTAAACCTATAACCTTTAAGTAGAATAGCTTTATACCTACTTAAACACATGGGATATGCTGTTATTCGGTTTAATTCTTAAATTAAGTTGAGCGATGTCGACAACACAAAGCTTGGCACAATAACTTAATATTCACTGTAAACGTTGTACCCACTGTTATAGGTATATGTACCTACTCGTCCCTTCTTAACTAATTGTATTACGAGACCGTTCAGAACTTTACGCACATATTGGTTCTATAAATGTTTGTTTTTAATGGGAAAAGGCTCACGAATACGACCTATATATATAAAATATATAAAAATTTCACCGCCATAGAAGATATAATAGCAAAGTAAAACGTTACATCTGTTGTTTCATAGAGACACGTTATCTTAATTGGTAGAGTGGGTCAATGGGAATAAATCAGAATGTCTTAAATGACTGTAGTTGATTCTTGATTTAGTTCTGCGTTTCTGACTGGATGTTAAAATAGTTCATTTTATCTTCCCGGGATTCACTATGAACAGAGAAGATAAGTCGCTTTCTTTTCACAACCGGCGTACATTAGATAGATTGAGAGAATAGAGATTAATATCAAAACATATAATTGACATACAATAAAAAATATAATTTAATTTTTATTTGCTAAAAATTTACCATGATTTAAATTACCTTTATACAATATTGTTTATTTGTTTTTATTTTTAGGTACCTAGAAGAGAAAAAACGGAACCATTAAAGGATTATTGTCCGTCTGTTTGACACTTTATTGTCTTACTGTCCGCCTGTCAAGAGCAATTATCTCTAGATTAGCTAATTCGGTGTGGATTCAATTCCCTATATTCTCTTGATTTTTTCAGCTTAGCTAGGTAAGCAGAAGATAGTGTTAAGACACTCCACTCCCCACTTTCCTCTGGATTCTGAAGACAGCGTGTTAAGTGGAGGGACTCAATGACGACACCAGATTTTACCAAAAATTTAAATCTTAAATATTTCACTTCCGCCATTGGGAATCGAACCTACAATGAGTCGCGTTTACAGTCACATGCTTATGCCACTGCGCCACAACTGGCCTCTCTTGATAATTCACTATATTCTCTTATGATATATTTAAATATATTGTTATTTTTTAATTCTTTGTCTGTTTGAATCATAATATCACGAGCTCATTTAAAAAGGATTACAACAAAAATTCCGACAACAAGATTTGTTTCTTTAAAGCAACCAAAGTAAAGGAAATATAAAAAGATGGTAACAAAGCTCTGAAGAGTTGTGTTCTTATTGATATATCGATTTAACAAAAATTTCGAAAAACCAATAAACTAACTGAAATCGATTTTTTTTGCGCTTAAATTTATTTCTTATTCTAGTTTAATTAATATAGAAAAACATATTAGGATAGCCATCACATTCAATGTAGCAAAATTCCACGCCGCCCTTTGCACCGTGCAAAGAAACTCCAGCGAAGAAACGAAAATATTAAATATATCATTCTGCGAGTGGGAATCGAAGCCACAACCATCGCCTTTACAAACACATGCTTATGCCTCCATTTATGATCAATAAATCGTCCACATCAGAGCTGTCACGTCGCGGCGTAGAACAACAAGCGCTCACAAGACTCGCTCTCGACGGATCTAATGTTATTTCATTTCTCGTTCATTATCAATGAGATCCCAACTCATGTTTAAATACAACGCTTTCAGGAATGTTTTTAAATAATCACATATGTTAACCACAACGTTATTTGAATTTTCATTTTGTATTGTACGCAAATTGAAAAAAAAAGGTTTTGTATGAGAAAGATGTATAATGTAAAAAAAAGGCTCTAATCAGCCTAACCAACATACAAACAGCAATCAGCCTAATCATACACAAATGTATGAAATTTGTAAGGAAAGTGAAGAAGTGAGAGTGTAAAAAACACACTAACACTTTACTAATATTTACGACAAAATTATCAATAATTTGGAACTATAAATATGATATGATTTCATGTAATATTACTGAATTAATTTTAAGAGAGAAGTAATCACGTGGTTACGACCGCAGCGTATAGGCCAGTTGACAGTCGTTGAAATGCGTGCCTCTAGAATGTTAGTAAAAATGTTTTAGTAAGTATAACACAAAACATTAAAGTACAACAAACAATCAAATAAACAATAATACTAATTAACTTAGTAGTTGAGAAACATTGAAAAAAATGACAAAGTTTAATTTACTTTACTGTCACTATAATCCTTATGTTACTTAAAAATATATATAACGTTTAGTTTATAAAAATAATTTTTATGTGAGCTTATCTTTTTACTCAATTTCGAAGAAAATGTATAATATCATAGCAAAACAAATTATTAATATGAATCAAATATTACAAGTCACTCCTCAGCCTATAAACACCTACCGATGAGAAGTATGCATATAGAACACATCGTCGCACTAGTGACAGACAGACCGCGTCCAGCGTGAACTGAATGCACCGCATTATAGAAACTGTGAAATGTTTGCGGTTTACAATCGTCGAAATCGTAATATAAAACGAGATTGTTAAAATAAAATGTACAACGTATCGTCGTATGTAGAATGTATGTGTGACGAACAATATTAGAGATTTTCATTTAAAGCATTTATTAACAATGTGGTAGTCTATTGATGATCTGTGAATCTAATTTTTTAAACATTTTTAAAGTGTTATTCCACTTCCTTCCACTTAGGAAAGAAAAATACTTATTTAGAAAACGCATAAAAATTTGAACGCAGCGGGACTCGAACCCGCGCCTCCTGGAAACCGACCAGGCGCTCTGACCATCAAGCTACGTCGAAATTTTTATATGCTTGTTACAACTTATTTATGCCCTACAGAGATACTAACAACATAACATAAATGATTAACTGTGAAAATATTTGTATTTTTGCTAATTATTAAAAGAAATCATCATCATAACGTATACGTCTTTGATTTATAAATCAAAGACGCTAATTACAAGCTCCGTATGAACAACACCAACTAATGATACACTGTATTGAAAGATAAATAAGAAATACGTAAGATACATGTCTTGAGACAGTTCGAGTTGACATTTATAATTGGGCTAATTTCATAAAATACGTAATTACGAGATACAACTACGACTCTAGAGTAAGAGACTCTAGCTGATTACAGTCGGTGTGAACTTGTTGACTTATTTAATATCACTTTTACTGAACACTTAAGCTCTGTAAGCGCTTTAAGCGTTTGATTGATATGGTACGAGTAAAAGTTTACATTTTGAAGTAAATACAACAGAGTAGGCAGTGAGAACTAAATGTCGAGACACTGCGCTCTACGCTGTCCGCTCGATTTCGGGACATTGCGAGATAAGTAACAGATCTTAACGTCACGCTTTATCTTACTTATCATTACCGGATAGAAAACGGATCTACAATCATCGCGTTGTTAGCCAGGCGCTATTTCACTGCTCACTCTATTTGACAACATAAAGTCAGATGTTTTGATATCTCATTTAAGTATGTGCGTTTATATATAATTTTTGTGGAGGCTGGATTCAAGATATTTTGAAAAGGAATGTTTAAAGTGTACATGCATGATTAAATGTACTTGGAGACAAATACATATATTCTGTTATCTTATAGATATGGATGTAAATTTCAAGTTAAAGCTGACGTAATTTAGCGTTACGGCTTTGACAGTAAACGCGATGGTTGTGGATTCGAATCGCAATCGGGGAAATGAACTATATTGATTTCCTCATTGTGATAACAGGATAGAGCACGGCGCTGACATCTGCTACTCAACACAAAAAGTTTTAATTGAAGATACCACGGCCAGAGGGCCAACGCCCTGATGCCGTTTTCCCGCTTCCCTCAAAAGGATCCAGCTGGACATCGGAAATTCGGACGTAGGTTGTCTATATCTATCCAGCTAAACGTGGAAGGAGCTTAAATCTTAAAATATATATATATATATATATGTATGTATGTATGTATGTATGTATGTATGTATGTATGTATGTATGTATGTACATCACTATTATAGAAACGAGGAATATGAGAAAATCATACAGAACCGACATTTATATTACTGATCATTTGTCATTTCAATATTGACTGTTTACGTCGTTCGTGTGGATTTAGGATATGGAAATTTGCGTTTCTTTTCGCAGCACAGAGAGATGCCAATAAGTATTATTATTGATATAATATTTTTCTTCTTTCCTTCACTTTCACTTCTCACCCAGTATCCAGATATTGTCTGTTGAGTAGCGGAACCCAACGCCGCGCTTAGACTTATCAAACTGGCGATATGGAAAATATAAGCCCCTCCGAGTGGTAAGGTCAATTAAAATTTTAATATTGCTTTTTCACGGATTCGAACGCATGCATAGTCTTCGATAAAATTTATATTCCTCAGAAATCTCCTCAAGTGTAATACGCTAACGAGGAAAGACAACGTAATTTGAATACGTCTTCACACTTTATTTACATAAAGGTTATAGGACCAAGCTTTTGGAAATCTCCTCTGAGACCATTAGTAGGTTTATTGTTTTCTCTACAGCTTTATTTTAACAACTTTGAATTTTGCGGAAAAATCTAGAGCAAATTTAATAAATTTCCGTATCTTATCTTATCTTTCGGCGCCCATTATTATTGACGCGGCGTTGTTGGTAAATGCTCCGGTGGGCTAGATCTCAGCTTACGCTGGACTGTGCTAAGTAAGACAAACAGGCTTAGTGATGTGATATTTAGTAAGGTTGTTGTAGCATTAGCTTGACACTGACTTCAAAATTATAAAATGTTTTTTTAATTATTTTTGTTTAACAAAATCCAAGTACTGTTTCCTTTATGTAAAATTATTTTTTACCTTTTAGTTCGTTGTTTGAAGTCGGTTTTTTTTGTTAAAAAATAATTCATTTTACGATTTTAAGTGATGGGTAGACCTAAAGGGGATCCTTCTCAAACAAGATTGGATGTACTGTATGTAAAATTTCACTGTTAATTAGGTATTATTTTTGTGCAAGTAAAATTGTATTATATTGACAAGAACAGACATAAAAAATATTCGGGTGAATTGGGAACTCCCTTTTTTACATTCGTCTGAAAATGAAAACATCCTCTTTTTTGAAGTTGGTTGAAAAGAAATACAACGATGAGATATCTTACTTCTGACACCAATTTGAACAATGTTTTGCCTTATAACTATTACAGTACAATTATATTTACACATAAATGCAAATTGAAGACATTTATATTTGATTTTCTCACCGATATTATTATCCATCGGATCCCATAATCAGACCCTAACCACACCCTGACCAAACTTTTACCAAACTATCCTCTCTAATAAAAAAAAAGAATCATCGGAATCGATTGGCGTGATATTGAATTATTCGTCCATTTGTCGCGCACATGCAAATTAAAGATTTATGTGATTTTCTCATAGATTTGTCAGAAATTCATTTTAAAAAATGGGACCACGCTGGAAGCATTAGCTTTCAAATAAACAAAAACATACTCGTTTTTTTGCGATATAAATGCCATATCCATTTTTTAAGTAAATGTAGAATTATTTTTTTTCCAGGAATTTATGGGGCCGCAGATTTGAGTATATGGTTTGAATTTCAATTTCATATCTCCAAGCGTTCCTGAGTAAAGGCTCTTGATAGACAGACAGACAGACATACGGATGGACGGTCAACGAAGTGATCTTATAAGGGTTCCTTTTTTCCTTTAAAAGTACAGAACCCTAAAAAATGCATTCACTTTAAATAAGTGTACTCGTAATTCACTCTAAGACCCTGATCAATAGATTCTTAACCTACCTTCATCTTTATTGTAGACACTTGTGCACAATAATGATTTTAAAAAAGAATTTGCAACGACGGACGGAAATAATGTGATTTCTTTCAAGAAATCACATTCATTTCGCCACATTTTCAGTTAGGTCCATGTTTTGTTCCGAAGTAATGTCAAATACTAGCTGGCGGGTGTTTAAGGTAGATACATACGTGTTCCATTACAAGGTTTTAGAGAGGTCGCTGTTGCTAACTAAGCATTTCTTTTGAGCATTTCTTTTGAGCATTTTTTATTTCGTCAGTAGTTGTCAATCATCACGACCCTCTTTTTAATATTTTTTTTACTTTAACTTTACGGTGTATCCCGCATATAGCAGTATATGCAGAGGGAATCTAATGTTAAGACACTCCACTCCCCAGATTCTGCCCAATTTTCAAAAAATTACGAGTCAAGTGATAGAACAGAGAGTCAAATTTTACCCACTAAAACGGAGAAATGGAAAAAAATGATATAAAATAGTGATTTCTTTATACGGGTTTTTTTCGAGACCTTCAAAGAACCTGAAAACGTAACGGTTGTGGGTTCGATTCGTTTCCCCACTCGAGGTAAATATATTTTTTATTACACGTTCTACATTAGGTTCTCTACTTCTCCTTCTCCTGCTATAGACCCGATACAACCTGAAGCTGAGTTGGAATATTTATATAAAGAAGCTGGGTCCTAACTGGTAACGTTGAATATGTTATACGAAATTTAAATAAATTTAATATTAGTTTGGTTCATCCTAAAACATGAAAAAGGATTAAAAGCCCATGAATAATTAATCCATCGCTAACACCTAATCTCGATATCGAATAACGCTTTAAAACATTCAATTTGCATCATTTTTAACATTCACAGGATTTAACTGATTATAAAATGCGAATTGAACTTTAAAGTTATGATTATATTACAATCTTGATAGCTTATCAATGATAAAATTATCTAGTTAATACCCGCTATTTCATTTGCCCGAATTTTGCTATAGTGATTTTATTAACTCCCGACGAGAAATAAAAAATGGAAATGTTATAAGTTTGACTTCTTTATCTGTCTGTTATTGTGTGTTTGTGTATGTGTGTTTGTCTGTGGCATCATAGCTCCCAAGCTGATGAACTGATTTCAGTGCGGTTTTTTTTTTATTCAAAAGATAATTTAATCACGTTCCTAGCTTTGTCTGATCAAAATTCTTCCAGCCGTTGAACCTCACTAGCTCAAGTCGAAGTATATTGTAATATAATTTGGCATTTGTTTAGTATTCCGCGGTCGAATGTTTTTAAAAAATTGGTGTACATGTACTATCTATGTGGGTAGGTGTACTCGAAGATCAAACAATAATATAGAAATCACATAATAAAAGAACAAACCTTGAAAATATACAGCACCCTAGTCGTGTTTGGGCTCATTTTAAACATAACTAAATTTCATGTTTATCACAAAACTCAGTTATTAGGTTATTTTTAATAAAATCAGATTAATCGCTTAAGAGCTACAAGTATTTTGCTAAAATGAGATAGTATATTTTGGGATGGGAGTTTATTTTAATTTCTATCTTTATTGTCAATTATTTGCCATCTACATTCATCGTGAATTTAACGTAAACTAATTTTAGGGTTCCGTGCTTTTTAGGAAAAAAAGGAACCCTTATAAAATCACTCTTTAGTCCGTCTGTCTGTGTGTCTGTCAAGACTCTTTCTCTATCCTAAAAAATAAATACTAAAAAAACGCGGATTTCGACACTATCAAGGGAATTAAAGTTCTTAGGGTACCTCCGGTTAACCTAGAATTATGAAATTTAGCAGCTAGCATCTAAAGGTAGTACTGGTTCAAAAGAAAATCTGAAAACTATACATTTGTGGTTAAGTCTTAAAAAATAATAGCCCTAAAAATTTGTTTTGTTTTTCTTTCCCAAATGTGGAATAACATTTAAAAAAAAAATTAAATGAACCTAAACTGTTACCTGGCGTAATGGGTCAGTGTTTGACTATAAACGCGACGATTCTTTTGGTTTCGATTTTTACTCGAGGAAATTAAATATAAAATATTTTTATTTTCTAGCTTTGGTAACGAACCAAAGCGTGGCGTTAAGTTCCGCTATCAACACGCAATGTTTCGAAAATTCGGCAAAAGTTGAGAACGGACGTGTCTTAATTTGAGCGTCGTGTATTAAGGTTCCCTCTACCTACCATGGTATGATCGAGATAGTGATATATGTGTAGATATCTATTCAATCATAAGGGTATAGTGAACGTCTGTTGACATATGTGAGTGTTTGTTGACTATCAATGGATGTAAACACGCGGGACTGTGTGTTGTTATTTGTAAATGGGACATTCAAATGTAGACCTGTTACGTTCAGATACATTCTTACGTAACCAGGATAACTACAGCGTTACTCTTTATTTTCACAACGATTTTGTATAACAACATAGGTGGAAATAAACTTTCTCAGTATATCTTTTTATAATCCAAGAATGAAACGTGTACATCCACGAACAATAGTGTTCACCGTGGGAGGTGACTCTAAGAAGCCTATCAAAGACTTTTCACAGTAACTGAAGACGTGTCGGTCTAAATATATTTTTTCTTAAGAATGAATTACCTGCAAAGCTTTAAATAGACCTGTGTAGAATATATTTAAATACACTTTGAGCTATTTCTGCGAGGGAGGTGCTTCTTTGGTTTATTTATGTTTACTATGAATGAGCTTTTCAATGTCGCCGATATATTTTTATTGAATAACATTAATATTTTTTTTTAATATAAATATTGACGTAATGGTAGTAGGTTCGATACCCACTCACGGTAATGTTTTCTTTTTGTTTCCTGCTTTATCCCTAGCGGAGTAACCAGAGACAAAGAGGCGCCAATCTCTACGGTCCCTGCATATCACTTACGCCGACTGTCATCTACTCGTCGGCTGTCATCAACCCGCGCGTACATCCTCCTCGGTGGGGTTCTCATGCGTTTTACGTGACGCTTCCTCCATTATCATGGATAGTGAATTTTCGAGGTCAACAGAGAACAATACGAGGAACTTAATGATGATTCCTTCCTCCTTCCTATTCCACCTTTAACCTTTACTCACATGCTATTCTCGGCAACTACGGGTTCCAATTAACGTGCTAATCTTTGCAACTCTGTTTGACCGCGGGGGTGAAGCTATAGGTAAGAGATAGTCATGGTTCATAAACATTAAATCATGGAATCACTTTTCCTGTAAATAATATAAAACTTTAATAGAAAAGCGCTTTCGCTATTAGCTTCTTCAATTTTAATCTAGAAGTAATAGATATTTACACGAGGAACAGTTAACAAATAAATTAAAACTCATACAAGTTTAATTTAAAAGTCGAAGCAAAGCACGGTGATGATTTTCGCCACTCAACACGCAATGCCTTCAGAACTCGGCGGAAAGTGGGGAACGGAGTGTCTTGACACTAGGTTCCCTCTGCCTATCAATAGTTTTGATATTGTCATAGCGCACCGCAACAACGCCGTTATTTGTTTTTCCCCTAAGTATGATATTTTTTTACAACTTCACGCTGTATCCTGCATATAGCAGTGTAGGCAGAGAGAATATGAGAATCTGGTTTTATGACACTCTGTTCCTATTAAAACACTCCTACTTTCCGCAGAGCAAGGAAATGTAAATATTAAATATTTCATTCCCACGAGTGGGAATCGATCCCACAAGTATCGCGTCTGCAGTCGGACGCTGTGCCACTACGCCAGGACGGCCTCACTTTCTTACTTTTATTAATCTAAAAATATTGTGTCAAAAACTATCTTGATTTTCACATCTGTAAATCATAAATATATACTATGTTATTTTTTACTTTTATTCTTTAACTTAGCGTTATTACAAGGGTATAAGTAAAACTTTGCAAATAACGGTATCAGCTATATTAATAACGTTCATACAATACTAACAGTCCGCATCGAGTTCAAGTCTCTCTCACTAATATTGCTCTCGAAGCCGCGATAGGCGCTAACTTACACTCGGAGTTTCATTGATAGTTTCAGCCAACTAAAGGAGTGCTCTACAACTAATGCTTTATTAACTTCTTCACTACGATATTACATATTAAAGAAGATACTATTGTATTGAAATGTAGTTCTTTCCAATATTAGGATTTTTTCAAAGTATTTTAATTATATGGTGATAGAAAGGTCAGTTTCCTTTGTCAATAAGGCTTTTTTTTGTCTTGGCTTCTTCATTTACATATATATTATAATACTTATTATATACTAGCGACCCGCTCGCGGCTTCGCCCGCTTAAACCACAGAATTATTTAATTAACACACTGAATTATGTTCATGTTTTGATATACCTATAATGTATATTTGCAACGCAATGAAGATTTTTAATGAGA